>OVAX01000509.1:0-77288 GCA_900406405.1 Lepidium africanum
AGATCAAGCTTAGTCGAGGATTCCTAAGCAAGATCAGACCGAACTGTATCAAGGATAGAGCTATAATCCTTGTGGTGTTCTTCGTTTCCCCCGAAATCTAGTTCTTGAGAGAATGGACTCACCAAGGTCTTCCCTCAAGTCCATATCCGGGAGTTCCTCCTCCGAGGCACCCATCAGCTTTGGTGGGACCGGTAAAACTTTTTTGTAGAAAACACTTGCTGCTGGAATCAGGTCTAAGGGGTTAATAGTGCTAAATGTTGCATCAAGTGGTATTGCTTCCCTTTTATAGAAGGTGGTTGTACAACTCATTCGAGGTTTGGAATTCTTATACATGATGATGAGTTTACAACATGTTCAATGACTCTAGGTTAGTTTATCAAACTAATTCATTAGATAGATGACTTAATTTGATATACAACATAACTTTCTATATATTAAAATATATAAATAAATAAATCTATATATATTGAAAAAAATATAAAGCGTATGTTTGATATAATTTCTCATTTGGCAATAAATATACTTCTTTATGATTTTAGGTTCAGATGTCACGAATTTGGTCATGGAAGCATCGTTAATTATATGGGATGAAGCACCTATGACGAGTAGACACTGTTTGAATCATTAGACCGAAGCTTAAGAGATATTATTAAAAACGAAGGAAGTAAGCCTTTTGCTGGAAAAGTAGTTGTATTGGGAGGTGATTTCCGGCAGGTATTGCCCGTGATACAAAATGCTGGAAGGGTAGAAATTGTTATGGCATCTCTTAATTCATCTTATCTATGAGATTCTTGCAAAGTAATGAAGCTTACCAAAAATATGCGTCTTCTTTCTAATGATATATATGTAGAAGAAGCTTCCGATATTAAAGAGTTCTCCAAATGGATTTTGGATATTGGAGATTACAAAGTGAATGAACTTAATGATGGTGAGGTGTTGGTAGATATTCCTGAGGAGTTTTAATTACAGATGTTGGTGATCCAGTTAAAGCAATCACCAGAGAGATATATGGAGATTCTTTTTCTTAGAACAAGATTTAATCCTACTTTTTTCCAAGAAAGAGCAATCCTATATCCAACTAATGAAGATGTTCATTTGATCAATAAGAATATGCTAAATAAATGGAATGGTTAGTTATTTTTATTTTTATTCGAGATTTTGTCGTCAATTCGTTTCTAACTTTTTTTCTTTTCTTTTTACTTTCGAATGTTTGAAAACATATATAGCTGAAGAAAGAATTTATTTTAGTTCAGATACCATTGATCTGTCAGACACAAGTTCTACAAATAATCCGGTTTTAACTGAAGATTTTCCCAATAGCATCAAAGTCGGTGGATTGCCTAACCATGATTTACGTCTGAAGGTAGGTTGCCCTGTCATGTTACTCAGAAATATAGATCCTACGGGTGGTCTAATGAATGGAACAAGGTTGCAGACTACCCAATTACTCTAATTTGTTGGCGAAGCTAGAATAGTCACTGGTGATCGGGTTGGGTCTATTGTGCTGATTCAAAGACTATTGGTTACACCATCTGATGCAAAATTACCTTTCAGAATGTGTAGGAAACAGTTACCATTATCAGTCGCTTTTGCAATGACCATTAACAATAGTCAAAGGCAATCTTTGTCAAAAGTTGGTTTATTTTTACTTCGGCCATGTTTTTCACATGGACAACTCTATGTTGTTGTCTCTAAAATTATATCTATATCGATAAAGATGGAAAACCACATAGTCAAACAATGAATGTGGTTTTCAAAGAAGTGTTTCAGAATATAAAGTGATTATAGTTAAAAGTGGGGATTTTTGAAATGATTTGTATTTATATTTTTAAAATACATATTTTAATGATGCATTTCTAAAAATACCATCATTGAATAATTTGTTTATATATTAGTTATCTCTTTTTCATTGTATATGAACACTCAAACCAAATGTTATTTGAATGAGGTAGATGGCTTTGAGCCCATTATTACTCAAAATTTTGAGTTTAATCCGTAAAAGATTGAGAAGTTGAATATAATTGTTTGTTTCGAAAATTTGAAATGCTAAACTCCAAAAGGAACTTTGGAAATTGCACCCAAATTTTCATTTTTTACATAATTTCGATATTGAAGCTCTGACATGAAATTATTTGTTTTACTTTAAGAGTAGAAGACTTATATATTGTATTATTCCATAACTTTTTATCTTTCATTTTTTTCTCCAATAACAAAAAAAAACTCTCTATAATGACAAATTCCTTAAGAAACCACAAGGTTGAATTCCAATGTCGCAGATCACATACTAAAGTGAATCGTTCTCCCTAAAAATTGATCTTCCATTAAGGACGGTGCTACGATGGTATGCAAATTTTTTTTTTGTAAGGTAATGATTGTTGCTCTGTTGTACTATGTAACCACTAAAGGTTTCACATTTTGGTGTATGTTCACAGAAAATTTCGGATGATTTTGTGAGATTTGGACCACAACTACCTAACTTGGTAACTCTTGAAACTACAGCTGGGTACACCATTTTTGTCGAGGTGATTCGGGTAGGTGATGATGTTTGCTTTGGAAATGGTTTTAGTGAATTTGTCAGATTTCATTCCATAGTTGCAAGATACACACTTCTTTTTTAGTACAAAGGAGATTCGTGTTTTAATGTTGTGATATTTAATCCTGAATTCTCCGAAATCAGTTATCCTGTGCAACATGATGAATCTGCGTCAAACTCATCTTAATCTAGCCCTCTTAATTATTTCCAGTTTATCATTGTAATATGTATTGTAGCTTTTAATTATTAATGCATTGTGGTTTGCTTATTATTGACTTGGTCTTTTAATTACTTTTTTTAGTTATATGCCTTCACTTTTTTTATCAGATTACAATATTAGTCATAACCTGTATTATGCTTATTCGAATGACTAAATAAAACATATACCAAAACCACAAATTTGTAGTTTGCATCAAATATTTAATAGATGGTTTGTAAAAATGGTTTATTTATTATTTAGAATAAATGGGTTTATATGCAACATAATTTATGTATATATTTAATTTCTAAAATATTGTAGACTGAATTCCGTTTGTTAAGGCCCAACCCCTAATATAAAATTTAAATTGCAATGGGCTTTGTCTTTAGATTGAAATTTTGATCATAGCCCAAATGTTGTAGATAAGTAAAGAACAAATTTGATTAGTCTATAGATTTTTTAACACTAACATTAACAGGTTAGGTTTATTATATAATCGCATTACTATATGAATCACGAACAGATAATTGGATTAGACTTCACTTATCATTTTTCCTTTTTGTTAATTAATGTAAAATTTACATATTTAAATCATGAAGTCGATAAGTAAAATTCACATATTCAGTATCTTAACTTCCAGATTTTGTTAAGTAGATAGATTTAAATCTTATTAGCTATATCGTAAATTTACAAGAATTTCATGGATCATAAAGACGTTCAATCTGTCCAAATCGGTAGGGAAGTACAAAGCAACCGATCATCCATTCAAGATGAACATTACTACCGAAAATCTGATCGTCAAAGTTATGTCCTGATCAGATGATATATATGTGTGTCTAGCCAATTTTGTTGGTATTGTTCAGAACCGTTTAAATTCGGATTGTCTTATAGGTATTGTAATTCTTATATATTATATATTCTCTTTTCTTAAATTATATGTGTTTGTTTAGTTATTTATTATTTGTTTCTTTGTTTTGCTTCGCTTTAATTTCAGATGTCCTTGGACAAGTTGTTGATGTTGATGAGATGCTATCTCTCCATGTCAATAATAAACCCACAGCTAATCTTCAGTTTCAACATTTGGATGCTAGGTATGTTTTGTATACCGTGGGAAAAATTCGCTCAAGCATTGTATGATGCCTTTTTCAATTGTCTTCTAATATATATACTTTGGAATTTTATTTTGTCTTCTAATATATATACTTTGGAATTTTATTTAGTGGTTCACATATATTGTGTACATTATGGGGGCAATTTGCTGAAGCATTGTATGATGCCATTGTACACTCTAATGGCAGGATGGTTACATGCGTGATTTGATTTGCAAAAAGCAATTTTTACAAGGGTATTAATTTTGTTTTTGATTTATATCAGAAAAATATATTTATAAATTGATTCAAACCATAATAATAAAATTTTCAAATGTTTAAGAACAAGTTCAAGTATCGAGTGCTTATGATACATCTCAGATTTTTGTAAATTCTCGGCTCCAAGTTGTCCAAGACTTTATTAATAAGTATTTTTTTTGACCCCCTCCTGTCTGATCTTATTTTGAATCTATTATATTAATCAATATTATTTTGGATTGACAAGAGGTGAGAGCACTATTTGTTATTTAACTGCAATGTCTCTATACAAAAACAAAGAGTCATTAGATTCATACGTCCTGCATTATGTAGAAACTTGACTAATGGGCCAATGTTGACCCAAAAAAAAAGATTCATACGAGACTATGAGTATCAAGGAGATGCTTGAGATACGAGAGGTTATTTTTTACCTTTTAAAAAAAAAATTCAATTTCTTCATTACATTATTATTACTAATTGTATATTATTATTATTATTGGTGTTTTAATGAAAATCTTGGTGTTTCCCGATCACTATATAATATTATAATATTATTCTTAAATTTTATTTGTAATAATAAGTTACGCAGTGTAAGATCTTAGGCAGCGTGTATGAAATAGACACTAATTGGCCATGGTATTACTTTATTTGTCAAAAATGAAATAAAGATGTATACATTGTTCCTAAATAAGAGGATGCATCAAAACCTAAAGCTTGTGACAAAAAAGAATTTTGGTGCGGGAGATGCAAAGAAAAAACAACCGACGTAACTGCAAGGTATTAAGATATTAAGTTGATTGTTACAGGTGCAAGCTTAACTTGTGTGTAACGGATAGTACAGGCGAAATAAAATGTTTGTTGTGTGATAATGCTGCTATGGAAATACTGGAGATAAGTGCATCTCGGCTATTGAACCGTTATTGGGATGAAGTATTTTCAATATTTTGATTATAAATTGTGTTATATATCAATACTGTCTAGCTACTATATTAAATACATCATTGTGTTTTGATGTACATACAAGATCCAAACAATCTTCCTGCCCTTATCTTAAATTTGATTGGAAAAACTTTCGAATTTTTGGTTAGTGTTGATAAGGATAATTTCCAGAAGGTAATGATATATTCAAGCTATCTCTACCTAGTTTATCATGATGATAAAGATGAGTATGTTTTAAAAGATTTCGAGAATACTGCTTCAATCGATATGGTAATATTTTTTCTGTTTGTTTTAACGTTTGATTATTTCATAGATGACATAGTTAATATAATGTTTTGTTTTGATGTATTCTTTTTTATTTAGGAAAATCGTTCACCACATATTACTAGCCATAAATGCTCTCAAAATGTTGGTTGTGTTAGTTCTAATTCTTGCAAGTGTATAGAAGATAGCATGTCTTATGGTATGGACGATCAAACTACGTTAAAGAAGAACAACGTGTCGAAATACCTAAAGATGGAGTTAGTGAAGAACGCTAGGATAAATGTTGGAAATCTCTGCTAATTTTTATTTTTGTAGCTTTCAATTATGTTTAATTTTATTAATGACATCAATAATTACTTTTTTCTATCATTTTGAATTTTTATATTTATTTATTACATACTCTACTTTAATGAATGAGCATATTTCCAATTTATTCAATTTTTTAATTCAAATTTTTTAAGGAATTACATTGATAATTTTTTATGTATATCCAAATATTCTATACAATTGAAATTTTATAAACGATAAATATATACTAGGAAATTTTATGAGTTCAATTTCAAATTTAAATGTTGTATTGTTTAAAGATATAGTTCGCTTATTTTGGCTAAGTATCGTATTCATAATTAAATTCAAAAGATAGTATAAATAAATAAGTAAATGTGAATCTTCGAGATAAGTTAATTATCTAATTTTATTCGATGACCCTAGATATTATTCTTTATTTATTCTTTATGTGAATATATGTTGAATATGGTGAATATATAAAATATCTAGGTTACAACCCTAATTTATCTAGGTTAAAACCTTAATTCATTCTATAAATAGACGTAGTTTTCATTGTTTTTTTTCATAAACATATTTTTTGGCTTATAATATGTTTTTTCCAGATGATATTCTGTTCATAATAGCTTCCTATTGTGTTTCTTCTTCTTTACAAACTATTCTTAGCCTCAGATTAGTGTCCAAGAGGTTTCATGCTGTATGTAATGAGAATAAACGTCATATTCTTAAATGACTATCTCTCATGGAAGAAGAATTTCATCCATATTGTTTCGGTCTAGATAAATTCTATAGACGATATAGAAGTTTAACTCAACATGGAAATCCTAAAGCTTTGTATCGGTTAAGAATAATATGCTACTTTTATGACCAACATAAATATGAAGGACTTATATTCCTTAGTGGGGCTTCTCGAGGAAATTTTTATGACCCCATATATCTTTATGGTATTATTCTCATATGTGTTTGAGGTGTCAATAAGTCCGAAGGGTTTAAAATATTGTCTTCTTTGATTATGCCCAGAATGTCAAAAACGTTAGAAGACCTTGTAACAATATGGTTTCGAGTTAATAGATATCTCAGACCTAATCTATATCGAGTATGCTCATAGTTGAAATTGTCTTACGTCAAAGATAAGTGTTTTTGTGATGGGAAAACTACCAAGTTTGTTAAGTACAACGATTTTTGGCATCGTTACGGTGTTAATAATGATATGAATTTATCGTCTATTTGTGAACTTTGTTTATGGGATCATGAAATCAGATTACTGCTACACGGATACAGAATATAGGTAATCATTCTTTTAATTTGTTCACTTTTATTCTGTTTACTTATGGGATTACGAAGTAAGACTTTTGTTACCTTGATATGGCGCTTTAAGTCATTATCTATAAATTTCGTTATGATTTTTCATTTTTTTCAATTTTTTTATTTAGTATGTTTATCTCTTATTTAAATTTGAATAAATATAAATATTATTTAGTTTGATTTGGTAAATGCAATTTTTGTTCTAAATATGATTATACAAATAAGTAAAATTTCTTAATTAGTTAGTTGTCGTTAATTATTGTTCACGCCGACTTCAATAACTTTGTACGACATATCTAGGTTAAACCCTAACTGTTTCTTATAAACTTACAGGACTTTCGCATCTTTTAATCTTATTGTTTCGTTTTGGTTTGGTATTCATACGAAAAGATTAAATTTTACAAAATTTATAACTTCGCTCCTTCTTTTGCCCGATGATATCCTTATTACAATAGCCTCTTTATGTGTTGTTTCTTCTTTAATAACTATTCTTAATCTTAGAATAGTCTGCAAGAAGTTCAAGGCTGTATGTGATGAACCTTACATTTTGTATCGCGTATCTCTTGATGAAGAAGAGTTCTATCCACTTTGGAATAGTCCGCAGCAATTTTATAGACGCTATTACCGGTTAGCTGAAGTTAAAAATCCTCAATCTTTGTATCGATTAGGCATAATCTTCTATTTTTACGACCACCAAAAACAAAAGGACGGACATTGCTTCGTCGATCGTATCAAAGGAATTATCGTGAGGCAGTCTATTTGTATGGTAGGATTCTCTTATGTGGTAGAGTTAAAAAAAGAAAAACAGTAGGCTTTGAAATACTTTCTTCTTTATTAATGCCCAAGATGTCAAAAACACTACAAAGCCTTGAAAGATTTCGGGTTCAAATTGACAGAGTCATCAAGTGCTATCTGTATGGTGTACGTTCAGAGTTGAGAAGATCTTATATAAAGGATCAGTGTACTTGTGAAGGTCAAACCACCAACTTCTTAAAGCACAACAATGTTTGGCATCGCTACGGTATTGATAGTGACATGAACAAATCTGCTGTTTGTGAGAGTTGTATATGGGATTACAAAATTAATGTTTTGCTACGTGGGTACAATTTTTAGACCATCATTATTTACATTTGTTATGTTTCTTTGGCTTTACTCATTTTTGTACTAAATATTAATATTTTCTTCCATAATTGAAATAGTAAATTTCAATAACAAAGTAGTAAATTGTCAATAATAAGTAAGTTTATCATGTGGAATTTATCAAGTTTATTTGTTAAAATAGGTATAAAACTATATAGTCTATTCGAGAAATATATTTCTACTGGTCTTTTCTGATTAATATGATTACACCTTTTTTAATAATATTTTGTGATTTTAATTGAATTTTAGTTTGTTTATATTAATCAATACGATTGCATAACTTGAATTGTAACATGATATAAAGGCGATTTGTTAACAAAAAAAAAACATTATTAACATAAATAATCTATAGATCAGATTATAGATCAAACACTATTCATTACTTGACTTCTTATAAAATATAAAATGTTGCATCATATTAATTGTTAAAATATATACAAAAGTTATAATTTTAGCAAATATGACAAACTCTTTTACAATAATGATAAATAAAACAATGGAGGCAGGGATGATTTGGTAAGCATATATTACATCTTGGGATATCTTCTTATGGATAGTGAAACGTCTCTTCGTATAATCCTAATAGTCTAGGACCAATATCGAATAGTTGTCGCACAAATTTCTCTCCAATTCTAATGATCAAATCCAGATGTTTGATGTCATCCCTAAGTAATTCTAGCCTTCACTTACCTTCCTTATACTTTCTAGAAACATATGGAGAAGACACCAACTGCAAACTTGCCGCATTCAACATGTTTCTCAACCTTACGCATCAGAGCAATACTGTCATCACATGGACCAAACTTGATTGCAATTCTTAGTCCTTCCAAGTATTGAGTTGTTATGTTCCCTGCATTTAAACATCTATCAAATATATGCATGTAGATAGTACCGTAATTTTCCTTTGATGGGGATATGATGAATTCTTCTAAATTGGCTTCCACTAACACTTTATCTTTGTACCATGCATCTCTGCCATCACAACCACTTAGTATGAATGGTCCAATGTTTCTGAAATCTCGTTTCCCTGCATTTTGGACTACTTCAACTAAAACATCATTTGGTAACAATACCATTTTTTCAATTGTTTACCTGTTATGACAAAAATAATCAAACGATTATTAACTTATATACTTAATTTTTGGTACCATAAACTTCTTCATAATAAAAATTTAATTAACTCAACAATATGCATTATATACATATATAGTGTTATATAAAAACCATTTCCAAACAAACCAATTCCTATATAAACCAATTCCTATAACCTTATTCGGAATAACACATGATTTAACTTGAAGTATAGTTGTTAAATGAAAGAACAAACCCCTAAATTTATCTTGAAAACTATTACAGATCTGTTTGTTAAAAAGATATTTATCAACCAAACATCAAGTTACGAAAGATGCATTAAACCTAACGGGATTTTAGATCCGATAACTTTGTCTTTTTTACAAGTGGAATTGAACAAAATCGGTTATAAATCTCTTATAAAAGAAACAAAAAATCCCGTTTAGTTAACCAAAAACGACAGTTCATTATAAAAATTTAAAGAACAGATACTTACTAATTCGATGACTTCCAACTGTTTGTTTTTCTCAAAATCCTCTGTAAAAGAACAGACTTTTTTTTGTCTTTCCTCTTAATAGATAAAAACATTTATTCTCCCAACCATAAAATATTTATTGTGTTAATTTCCATTTATTGTGTTTACCTTCGTTTTGGCAATAGTAATTTTTAAGCCAATTATCGCAAATGGCTTAATCTATAACGTGATTTACAATACCAAAATTGATTTTGTATTATTGGATTGTAATCTTTAGTAATTTAGCCCAAAATGAAAAGAAAAAAAAACTTAAACGGTATATATAACATGTCAATCTGGTAATAACTAACATATATTTTATTCCAACTTTAGATAATCACATATTAGAAATTGATTATTTTGTTCTTCTTGACATAAAATTCAATTGTACCTAATAGAAGAAATATTGGTATGGTACCTATCTTTTTTTTACAAAAATGTGAGATGTTGTCAATATATCATAATACCATTAAAAATTCCATTTTAAGATATCATAAATTCCAATTGATATTCTATAAAAATATTGTTGAATAATCCCAATCAGAATCTAATATGATTTATAAATTATTGAATAATTTACACTTTATTCAATAAATTAGTATGTTAACCGACAATCAGATTCAGAATTGTATATTTACCAACTTAGATTATGTTTATGAAGATCGAATATTCAATGTATTTTTCATAAGATAAAAATTGAGATTATAAAATTCGATAACTTAAAAGAACAAAAGTTTCATAAGTCATAATCACCCAATTTAAAATATGAAATAACATAAAAATTAAGTACTTATAATCTTAAGGGAATACAAACCCAAATTGATACTCCCACAAGCAAACTTCACACGCTTTTGAGATTGGTTCATCAATACCATCATCAACATTATCCCAACCTTCAAAAAAAGGAACAACTAAAGCAAATTTTCCATTGCACCCGCATTCTCCTCAATCATAAGACTCTTCGAGAAGGATCAATTGATTTGCAGCATGAATACTAAGTCCTGTCGGACCAAAGCATACAAGTTGTCGTAGTTGAGATAGGTATTCCAGTGTTGTTGCCACCATTGATCTACATAGATTTCTTAAAACATTGTACCTTTGCACTTTTGTGTCTTCTCCGAGACATACCATAATTAGTCCATAAACAAATTGTGCCTCTGGAATTCCAAAGTTGGAAGCTTTAACTAACTTTTGTAAACCATTTTCTTGAAGCCCATTAAAAAAATAGTTTCTAACACCAGTTTAGTATAAATCTTCACCATTTTCTAATCCACATAGCCTTTCATGGAAATCATTGAAATGATTTTTGTTAATTCTCATTGGATAGAAAGGAAAATTAACTAAAGAATATTCCTCTGCACTTCATCTCTAGCACATGTTACGGAATTTTTTTAGCAACTAGCTTCACATTAGTAATCACATTTATCCCTTTAGTTGCACATTTAGCACATATATTGGTTAAAATATCTTTTGGTAACATTAGTATATTGATTTTTGAAGTTGAACTAATCTGCACGCCAAAAAAAAAAAACGAATATATACATTGTTAGAATGTTTATCATCTTTCAGTACATACAACGATTAGATAGGAGCAGTTTTCCTCTTTAACAAATAGGTAAATTCAAATAGATATCAAAAAATAGTCTATGAATATTGATTCTATATACTATATTTTTTGAGTGGAACATAAAAAAATAAAATGAATAACCCTAACTACATATTCGGTTTTCTTTTCTATATATCTATAGTAGTTGGTAAACAACAAAATATAAGATTCTTCTAATGTTATTTTTACTTGCTTAAAACCTAATTTTAAACACCATTTAATCTTATAAATTTATATATATATATAAGTTATGGATTTCTAATCGATATTTCATAATGTACTCATCGATACATGACTTGATTATTTAAAAGAAGAATAGGCAAAGTTACCTGATTTTGTCTCCTAATCGAGTATCCAACTCTTTCTATCTATTAAAATCGAAATATGAGTTAGGATAAATTATATCAATATCTACATGCAAATAAACAGAATTTAAGCAGAAATCGGAAAGATTTATTATTACCTTTTTTTGGATCGATTAATCAGTGGCGTTTTTCTTTTTTGTCACTTTGAATCTATTTTCCAAAGTAGTTTTAATGGTGATGTTCAAAATCTTGGAGACTAATGGTATGTGGAAGACAAAAAGATGAAAATCTTCTGTAAATCGTTTTGGCTACTGTAGTAAATTTTCTAACTTACAATAATTATATCGATTACCACCAATAAAGGTAACTAATATTTATTAATTTTCATTTTTTAATTTACAAAATAGTATATTACACAACTAATTAAATCTCTAGATACACCTACTATTTTCATATAATAAGTATACTTTGAATTATTCTAAAAATATATTATGCATCAAACATATCATTTAGTTTGAAATTATGGACATCAATTTTGTTTTACATTAAAAACAGATGTAATACTATGACTTTTTATAACGAAAATGTTTTTTTTTTCTAAATTTAAAAGTATTTTATTTTTATTTATTTTTAAAATATATATCTGGTTATTAAACATAGAATTCGTCCCAAAAAAGATTACGCAATACAATTCATTTATAATAACAAAAATCTTTTTTATCTATTTCAAAAACACTAAATTACTTTTGATTTGAACTAACAAGAATATAATATATGTTGATTTGATATGTCAATTAAAACTTACTTACCATTCATCATTTCTTAACGGTCTTCAATAAAGGTAAACTGATTTTTAGCTTTTGTATTAAACTTTTGTCTTAAGAAAATTATTTCATTTAAATGTTAACTAAATTTCTGTAATTTTAAAATAATAATCTATTAAATTTAATTAAAGAAATAACTCGACCTTTTGAATAATAGATATGTTTTATATACATAGCATCATCTCTTTATATATTTATACTATATACAACATAATATAGAATGTAACAATATATTAAATTAAAATACATGTGCAAATATATATCACAAAAATCAAACCCTAGCTATAATCATACTTTTAACTTGATCAATTAATCACAATATGTACAAACACAATCCTTTGGTATATATCAAATATATTTTCTTTTAGTTTTTAA
Organism: Lepidium africanum; assembly: GCA_900406405.1. Lineage (NCBI taxonomy): Eukaryota > Viridiplantae > Streptophyta > Magnoliopsida > Brassicales > Brassicaceae > Lepidium > Lepidium africanum. Next base: position 12,707 of record OVAX01000509.1, read on the forward strand.
ACAATTCGTTAATGAGACTTTCATTTTGTTGGGTAGGTTTAACCTAGGCCCATTTCATAATGAATATTTAGAATGGTCCAAAAACTATATTTCGAAGTCGATATAGGACTCAAAGTTTTAAAATCTTACAGATTATGGATTTGGTAAAATTCAAATATATCCAATTAAATTCAAATAGATTACATTTGGAAATCCAATATTATGTATTTCCGGAAAATAAGTTCATATAATTAACGGTATTACATTCCGATGTATTCCTAATTAAAGCACAAAAAAATAATTTAAAAAATTATATATTTGAACCTCCGAAAAATAAGTTCAATTAATATATTTACCATAGCTAAAATAAAAAATTGTTTTAGTAATGGGAATATAATCATTATAAAATATTAAATTTCATTCATTATAAATGCATAGGAACAGAAGACATTCATCACTTAACCTATTACAATTGTTTGTTTCTATTTTTTCATCAACTAGATTTCTAGGGTTTCCCTCTCTAAATTTTCTTCATGTCTTCTTCCTTTTACTCCATGCCTTCTTTTTTAATGTTATTACCAGATGATATGTTGATTTTGATTGCATCATACTGTGCTGCAAATTCTTTAACGGATGTTTCTAACCTTAGACGTGTTTGCAAGAAATTTCGAGCACTATGTAATGAACGTCCTATTTTATACAGACTTTCTTTACAAGAAATTGAGTTTAATCCGAGAGCTCTATATCCGTTTGAGCACTACAAAATCTATCAAAAACTACACGATAATGGAAATCCTGAAGCTCTTTATAGATTGAGAATTGTTCAATATTTACATGCCAACGATACAGATGAAGATTTGAAATTGCTTAAAGAAGCTTCGGAAAAAGGTATTCGTGATGCAGTTTATCTTTACGGTCTTATTCTTATATGTCTTGGAGGATCATTCAAAAACAAAGGAGATGAACTACTATCTTCAGTTATTATGCCTATGATGTCATAAACCTGTGAAAATTTTGACATGGTTTACGATTGAATGAGTTGCTATATGAATCTGAGCAATCCATTTGTTTTGCTCTACTGATGATGTCATACGTTAAGGGAAAGTGTTATTGTAATGAAAGACATAAAAACTTCATGAACCATGAGATAGAGGATGACATTAACCCTTCTATACCATGTAAGGTTTGTCTATAGAATTTTGAAATCAAACATCTTATGGATAGGAGCTACTTATTCCATTGAAGATTAAGGTGTTTTATTTATTCATTTCTTTTTTTTCGTTTGTTATATCAATGATATTGATTAGTTTTTGTTATTCACTTTTTATATAATATTGTCTTTTAAATACTTTTTATTTATATTTTTATGGTTTCCATTCCGAACTAAATGTTACTTAGTTAGCAATATTATTTTTAAATTATACAAAAAAAAACACAAATCTAATCCATATACGAATTTCAAATAAACTATTTTAAAATATAGTTTACATAATAATGAAATTAAATATTTGCTGAATTTCCGTAATTAATTTTGATCCAGATCTTTTAGAAAAAAAAAAAAAGAAGATCTACTACATAAACCAAAAATTTACAAAATATCCTACAATATTTCGGAAAGTATACATTTGCATTTAACTAAAAATCTACTTTATTTTGGAAATATACTATTTAGATTCCACTAATAGTATCCTTATAAACGCATATATTACCGAATGATAAATACACATCTAACGCCGAGTTGCTCTCAATCTGGTGGTTAGGATGATCCAGCTAATGACTTGGCACCAGGGATCGATTCCTACCCGCTGCATTATGGTAGCTTAAAAAAGGAATTTTAGAGGTGGGCTTTAGGCTATGGATCGGGCCTTGTCGATCCAATGTTGACAAAACAAAAATACACATCTAACAAAAAATTTTGTCCGATTCTCAAAAATGGTATATAAATGTACATCTACTATATACAAAACGCAAAAAAATAATATTGAATTAATAATTTTACATGATAAACTCTATAATTGCATGAAATTAGTTTTTAAAAATGAAATTGTACATCTACTATATACAATGCGTGTACGCGCGGTTCAGGATCTAGTATTATATAAATTTAGATGATAATATGTAATAAGGATAAAAAGTAGATTAGCTGTAAATTATAACAAAGTAGTCCATATTATCACAAAAAAATTGTATATTGTTATTTTAACAAAGTATTACATATTATCACATATTACAAATCTAAAATCATAAATGAACACATATCTAAAATTTAACAAAGTATTACATATTATCACATATTAAGTTTTTAACAAAGTATTACATACTATCACATATTACAAATGTAAAATCATAAATGAACATATATCTAAAATTTAACAAATTATTACATATTATCACATATTAAACTTTAACAAAGTACTACATATTATCACAAAAATTTTATATTGTTATTTTATTCAACTATAAAATCATAATTTTAAATAATTATAATATTTTAAAGGAAAAAATGGTCAAACAAATACCAAACTTACACAAATTTGCCAAAATAATATTCAACTACAAATCTTTCGAAATAATACCTCAACTTGAGTTGACCGAGCCAATTTAAGCTTGACAAAAGTCAACTTTAACAATAAGTTAATGGCGTTAGTTAACGTTAATTACCTGTTAGTGAAATGTTAAACAAAACACTGAGTTTTGTTAATTACCCCCAAAATTGACCTAATTCCTTTTCAAACAAAACTCATCGTTCTCTTCTCCCTTGATTTCGTTCTCTTCTCTCTGTCGACTTCAAAAAATTTTCTTCTCAGTCATCTTTGATCATGAATCATTAAACTTATTCAGGAATGCAATAGCTTGTCATAAACATATACTTTCATTTGAATAAGAAATCGTAGATCATTGCCAATCACTGGAAAATATATATATATATATATATAAATTGTTTACTCACTGTCAATGCAAATCAGCTCACCTTATCGAATTACCCCAAACATAATAAAGTAGTTGCTGCTGCATTTTCATGTAAGATCACAGTAGTCTTATAGTCGTTGCACTATTATAGCAAACAACAACAAATTTATCGACTCGATCGTATTGGAAACAAAGATTAATAGTGTTGCCATAATGCAGCTATAATGAAGCAACGAAGACTCCATGGATGATTTGTGTTGGTAACGACAAAGCAAAATAAGTTTTGTTTTTGTTTTTTTTAAATACGAAATTCTAGATTGATTAAAAGTTTTAAACGCTGAGTTTTGTTTATTAAACGCTGAGTTTTGTTTATTAACCCCAAATTCAACTTACACAAAACCCTAATTCATCCTTTATTCTCTTTTCTTCATCGACTTTGTTCTGCTCTTCTCTTTGTCGATTTCAACCTTTTATTTTCTTTGTCATCTTCGATCTCTTCTTCGCTTCTGTTAGCGTTTTCAAAAATGTCAAGGGCAGGACAATGTTCAACTCGTGGACAGACAAGACCAATCCAAACCGTGGAGGAGGATGTAGATGGGGGAGACATGGTCGAGTGGTCTGATAGAGGAAAACTAAACGAAGAGAATTCGAATAGAAAAACAAAAACTTTATTGATTGTTCTAAGAACTCAAAAACACAAAGTTGCAGGGATTTTAATCTATGATTGAAAACTAAAGCTACAAGTGTCTTATATAAGAAGTAGCTTGAGAAAAAAAAGGAAAACCTAGAATAAATAGGAAGCGATAGAATGAAAACTAACAAACAAAGTCGGTGATTAATATATCACGTGAACACGTGATTTCCTAAATCAAATTTCCCTTGTTCGAAAGAACCTTGCCCTCAAGGTTCATGACTGGTCTCGAGGTTGCTCTTTCTTGTTTCACTCTCATCTTCAGTAGAATCTGAATCATTGTTGTCCATCTCCACGTTGAAAAGTTGTGCCTTTTTATGGACAAGATAGTGTTCTGGAGTATACTTTTCATCACAAAAGTAACACAATCCTTTCGATCTTCTTTCACTCATGAATTCTGCAAAAAAAGTTGGTTTAGAAACCTTTGCTTTGCCTTTATCAAAAATAGTGACACTTTCTTTTTGAACCCCTTGATCTCTCTTGTTATGACCAATCTCTTTCTCTTGTCTGGACTGAGTCGAATGCCGTGGAGTAGACCACGAAGAAGCACTTCCAGCTAGGTTTGCATTCTCAAATAACCGACCCAACATAAGACATTGTCCCACTGTCTGTGGTTGAAACATTCACACATGCATCGGAATATCATTCGGAAGTCCAGCTAAATAGATACTCACCAAATACTGCTCGAGAAAGTTAACTTTCAGTTTGATCACATCGAACTTGTTGTGGTAGTCAACAATTTCGTTAGTCTCTCACAGATTTTTAAGCTCAGCAATCGGATCATCAATCACATCCTCAAACCTTTCAATCAAGATGACTTTGTAAGCAGTCCACTTGCTCAACACACCAGAACCAACATTAGACTGAATGAAAGAGCGATGCCAAGTAGCAGCTTCACCAAAGAAGTGAATAGAGGCGAGTCGAACTTTCAGATTTTCAGCTGTTTGGTCCACCTCAAAAAACTCTTTGACCTTGAAGATCAAATCTCGTTTGTCTTCTCCATTAAATCGTGGGAATTCAATCCTTCCCAATCGAGTTACTCCTGCATAAGGTCCTGTTAATGGAGCCAAAGTTGTGTCATTACCTGGAGGCACAAGAATTTGATTTGATGGAACCGAAGGAATTGAGTCGTAGGTGGAAGTATGCTCTGTTTCTGCTGTCGGTGAGGAAGAAGCAGGTAGTGCAGGTAAAGCTTGCTTCACCAACGCCATCATGTCTGCAGAATTTCTTTTAATAGTCTCAGAAATTCCATCCTCCTGAGAAGCCAAATGTTCGCCTTGAGCTGTTAGGATATTACCTTGTGCAAGCATCATCTTTTCCAACGATGCAATCCTTTCGTCGAGAGTGGGTTCAACGGTTTGCTCTGTTTCTTTGCCCAAATTTTTCTTGAAACCATGTATGTAGTCCGAGAAAGGTGTTGGCTCTAATACCTTTGATAGAGGAAAACAAAATGAAGAGAATTCTAATAGAAAAGCAAAAACTTTATTGATTGTTCTAAGAACTCAAAAACACAAAGTTGTAGGGATTTTAATCGATGATTGAAAAACTAAGGCTACAAGTGCCTTATATAAGAAGTAGCTTGAGAAAGAAAAGGAAAACCTAGAATAAATAGGAAGTGATAGAATGAAAACTAACAAACAAAATCGGTGGTTAATATATCACGTGAACATGTGATTTCCTATATCATGGTTGGGGACGAATGAAGTTGAGTCAAGTAACAAAGAAGTGATGGGTAACGACGAAGTAACTGATACATAAGCTGATTAGAAAGAGAATGTGGTATAATCTTACGAAGATGATGCAGCTTCTATGTTGGAAAACAGATTTGGAATGAATCTTGTGAGTGGTAATGAAGAAAGTGACGATAGAGGAGATGAAATTTGGAAAAATGACATTATACCTGAGGTAATGGCATCAGACAATGAAGATGAAGATGAAATACCAAGAGTTGAACTTGGAGATTATGAATCTAATGACCAAATCCTTGCATTAGGGAAGTTGTTTTCCTCAGCTTCATATTTCAAACATGCACTTCTTAGGTATTCTCTTAAGACTGGGTATGATATTAAGCTCTATGTGCCTTCCCAGATTAGGTGCAGTTTGTTGTGAAAAGGAATATGATTGCCCTGGAGAGTGTATTGCTCATATGAAAAGAGTCTTCGTAAGATGCAAATTAAGGTGTATGAGGGTAGACATATCTTCACTAGGTCTTGTTACACTAGGATGCTAAAAAAACTCTACAATTGCGCAACTTTTTGATGAGAGATTGAGGCTAAATCCTAAGTTAACAGCTGTTGAAATGGCAATAGAGATTAAGAGAGCATATAATCTTAATGTCTCGGATGAACAATGTAGAAAAGCTAAAACTAAGTTGTCGAAAGCTAGAAGAAAGAGTCATGAAGATTATTTTGCTCGAATTTGGGATTATGAGGCTGAAATTTATAGGACAAATCCAGGAACTATACTTGATATTCATACCCTTACAGGAGCTAATCCGGGTACTATGCAGAGGTTTGATAGGATGTATGTGTGTTTTGAAGCACAAAGAACTTCATGGAAGACATACTGCAGACTGATTATAGGGATAGATGGAGCTTTCCTTAAATGGGACGTGAAAGAACAGTTGTTAGCAGCAATATGTCGAGATGCAGATAACAGAATTGTCCCAATTGCATGGGCTATAGTAGAGATTGAGAATTATATAAACTGGGATTGGTTTGTGAATCATCTCAAAATTGACTTAGGACTTGGAGAGGGAGAAGGATTCACATTCATATCCGATAAACAGAAGGTCAAGATTTACTTTAATTTATTTCATTTTTTTTTGTGATTAGAGTATTTTGTCTACTATTGACTTTAGTTTAATAGCTTACACTAGCTTCATATATGTTAGTTTGTTCGTATAACTTATATTGTTTTCTTTAGCTTACACTACCTTCGTATTTGTTATTTACAATAATAGTTTATGGATGGAAATATTTCTTCATATTTGTTCAGATACATATTTTCTATATAATCTACCAACATTCAAAATAAATTTTAAATAATATCTCAAAAACAATATTATACAATATGAACATGGTTTAAGAATCTAAATGAATACATGCCTAAAATATATATATATATATATGAATACGAGTCTAAGAACTCAAATAAATACATGTCAAAAAATCTAAATGAATGCGAGTCTATAAACTTAAATGAACACTTGTTTAAAAGCCTAAAATATACAAACACAAATCTAAAATCATAAATGAACACAAATCTAAAATTTTTGTGAACACGTGTATGAAAACATAAGTGACACAAGTCAAAAAAGTTTATATGCAAAGATTGTAATACATTAAAATCTAAATAACAAGAGATCAAAATATATATTTAGTATGCACATGGATCATCATTATAAACTGATTTTTGTATATTAAATATATATATATATATATATAATAAATAAATTTGCATATACAAATCAAACCACAAAATAAAATTAAAAAGTTAAAGTAAAAAGTATCAGATATAAATATTATAAATAAATCTAAATAACTACAAACACATTTATTTTTATAAAAAAAGATATTCCATGCATAGCACGGATGATCATCTAGTCTATATCTATATAATAAAAAAGTAACTTTTTTGAAAACACAATCTTAAGTCATGTGTTAGAATTTTAAGTTTTGGACTTATTAAATTTGTTACTAAACAAAGTATTGTTATGTTTATATTTATAATTTATATTTATTATATATATATATATTTATAATATATACATATAGATTTTCAAAATTCACTTATTATTGATAAAATATTCCTTTAATATGCTTATTTTGAAAACATAATAGACTACCATATGTTTATTCATTAACTTTAGGTCACAATTAATATAAATCTTTTTTGTTATTTATTTCTCATAATCTTCCATGATGATTTTTAGGTAAAATTTATATTCCATTTTAGATTTTTTATGCCTTGCTATAATCGATTATACCATTCTTATACCTTGATATAATTTTGTTACACAAATGTATCTATAGTACAAGACCCTATAGAATTTTTGTGTATGTTTGTGGTGATTAATTTAAAACATAAAATATTTATATTATATGTTGAATCTTTTTTTTTCAATTATTCCCTATTATGCAATCTTTTATTTTTCATGGTAATATAAACTATGAACTATTTTTTGTTGTATGAGATTTGAAATCACATATGAATGATTTATTGTTACCAACTATATAACTTTTAGAATTTTCTTTTTTGATAATAATATATTGTTATTGTTAAACGAAAAAATACAAACAAAAATTTAAACATTAACGAAAATTCATAATATTATTTTCACTTTAAATATTTTGTATTTGTTAAACTTAAACTACTTTGAAATTAGCATTAAGTTAGTATATTCCCATTTTATTACAATTTTTGATATTGTTACGTACACGAAAAAACACAAACGATAATACAAACATCAACAAAAATTCATAAAATTGTTATTTATTTTTAAAATTTTAGATTTGTTAAACTAAAAATATTTTAAATTTAGCATTATTTACGTATATCCGTTTTTGATAATTTCAGATTATCAATAACCAACCATTTTTAAAAATGTTTGATAATAATTTTGATAATTTCGGATTATCTAATACTAATTTAGTTTAACTAAACATTTTTTAAAAAAATTTGGATTTGTTAAACTAAAACTATCTTGAAATTAGCAATATTTTAGTATATTCCTTTTTTATTACAACTTTTTGATATTGTTACACGAAAAAAACACAAAATAATTCAAACATTATCGAAAATTCATAAAAAAAAAGGTTGACTGTTTTTTTTCCCCTCTACTTATTATTTCTCGCCGGAAAAATCTATACTTTTTGTCTATTTAAAACTTAGTATTAATTCATCAACTTTTTAAAATTTAATATTAATACATCAACTTTTCAAATTAGTCTTATTAATACGCTCGTTTTAAAAAATAATAATTTTTGAATATTAGCCTAACTAAAAATTGAACTAATGACCTTGACAACAATTATAGCACTTTAACCATTGTGTCAGAGTGTCTCTCATTGTTTTACATTAGGAAATATTGTATATAGATAGTTAAATTGTCTTTTATTGAAATCAATCTTGGTTTTCGGTTTGGTTTTGAAACTATTTCTTTTGGTTTGGTTTTTCAGTTTTTTTATTCATATTTTTTTTGGTTTAAAACATATTAAAAACGGGTTAAATACTACATTTTCGGTTTATTTTGAACCAATGGGTTCTATGGTAATCAAACCAACCAAACCAAACCGATTTTAAAATTTCATTAGCTACAATCAGTATTTAAAAAATTTGAAGTTAACATAACCGAATTGATTTTAAATTTTAATTAATTGTGATCAGTATTTATGACAAAACCAAAGTTGAACTAAAAAAACAAAAAAAAATGTTTGGTCAACTTTAATTCTTTCTGAAGGCCCAAAGCTACATTTTTCTTTCAACTGAAAAATAAGAATAAGCAAAAAAAGAAGTTTTCTCTTTTTGTGTCTATATACAATATTTTGTAATGTAGAACAATGAAAGACACTCCCGCACAATGGTTGACGTGCTGTAATTGTTGTTAAGGTCATGAGTTCGATTCTTTATTAAGAAAATTTTAAAAAAATTAGTATTTCTTAAAATGACGTTGTTTTGACTCAAAACCCACAACGTAGAAAAAACCCGCACCAAACAGTTTTTAAAATTAAATTACAAGCGTAGTAATATGACTAATTTGGAAATTTGATGTATTAATACTAAGTTTTAAAAAGTTTAGAGCATGAAATAATTAGCCGTAAAGTACAAGTTTTTCCGATTAGAAATAAATAAGTAGAAGGGGAAAAGCAGTCAATTTTCATTTTAAAAATTTTGGATTTGTTAAACTAAAACTATTTTAATATTAGCATTATTTTAGTACATGCCTTTTTGATATTAATTTTGATAACAATTTTGAAAATAAAGGAATATATACATTAAAATGGACAATTAGGTTTAAATGTCTCTCAACCTCTATATAAGGTTGAAATGATACAAAAAAATAAACAAAAAGCAAAAAAAAATATATATATTGCTTATAGCATTCGATATTCGAAAAAATTGTTCTACATTTTCTCTCAATTCTTAAACCAATCAGTCAACAATAGATTATCCAAGTTAAGATTATTTCTTTGGAAAATCTTTATAAAAGAGTATGGTCAGACAATTGAATTGGTTTTGTTTGATGAATAAGTAAGTGTTTTTCTATCAATCTTTTCCATAGATTTGTAAATTTTAACAAGAAAAAATTATTTGTTTCTTTTAGGGTTCAAAAATTCATACAACAGTAAAGAAAAAATTGCTTGGAAAATTTTTTCATTTTTGAAAGAATGGGATACTAAGATAATTTGTAATTTCCAAGTATCTAAAGCAACTGGTTCTTGGAAAACCAGTTCTCATAAGTACAAAATCTCATTTGTCTACACTACTTTTATAAGGGCTACTGATCCTTTGCCAAGTAATTTATTTGGTTTTGAGTTCGTAGATTTCAATAAATTACTTGCCAGGACTCTCGATCATAATTGCCTAATTGGTGAGTTTTCCATATCCCTACTTTAATTTTCATTATAGTAAATTCAAAAATAAATGACAGCACACATGTAGGATATTATTCGAAACTAATATTTACTAAACAAACAAAAACAAAAAATTATATATAGATTTTAAAAATGTTTTGATAACTGTTGGAGGTGGATCCGAGATCCTTCGGTTCACACGGGAAACAATGGGAAAAATTCTAAGTATTGAACTCAGCACGAATATTGAAGTCTCAACTTGGACATCTTCAGTATATTTGGGAGAATTCCTTCTCGGAAGCGCGCTAAGCTTGGAGAAAGTTGGACCACATCATCAAATAAAGAAATTGAAATTTTCCTATTCCGATATGGAAATTTTCCGGAAATCTAGGTAGAATCTTCTAGATAAGATCATATCTAGAAAATTGTAATATTTCATTTTTGCAAACTACTTTGTAACCGCCTCTATGATCTATAATAGAGGAGCAGATCCTTCAAACAAAGGATCGGCTTTTTGGGCATACACATTAAGCTAATAAACCCTATTCGGCAACCATCTTTGTTTGGCAAGATACTTCTTCCCTCTTTAATCAGAATTTTGGATTTAGCTAATAAATTCTCAAGAGTCCTTGCCCTTTCTTCCCTCTTTAATCAGAATTTTGGATTTAGTACCATATTGTGCTGGACCCGGTTCGAACAGTTGGGACCGTCTGTGGGGAAGACATCGAAGGACTTCTTTACACAAGGGAAAGGAGTACACACCAAGAAATGATGGTGGAAGATGAAGCTACCATCAACTCACCAGAAAAAGGGATCCCAGCCTCCAAGAATGCACTGATCCGACTCTCGCATCACCTCTAAACTCTATTCAAACTCGGGAGGAAAATCGAGAAAAATCTTGAAAAGTTAGTGCTCTCCCCGGTCCACCTGAAGGGCCACCATCGATCGAAAACTTGCTGCGCAATGCGAAGCTTCTGACCGAAGAAACGCAGAGAGATTTGATATAATTGAATCTCGGATAAACGAAGGTAGTCTCCCGTCTGCACAAACCAACAGGCCACATGGAGAAGTATTGGCCAGTGTGTAGAGGAACCTATTTGGAGGTGTATCGAGTCTGTAACCAACTAACATCTCAAGACCGGGACAATCTGTGATGCAGAACGTGCCGGGACAGCACGCGCTGCCAACCCTGGACGCGACAGCCGTATTCAGAATGATGGAAGACATGAGGTCTCAATTCCATCAAGCTACCAACTCGGCACCCGAGATTGAGAAAATTCTGGCTCAAGCTCGAAACTCGCCATTCGCGTCAAGACTAAAAAGGGTCTCGAGACAACTGACCCAATAGAGTTCATGAGTGCCTTCAACGTCATAATGAATGGAAAAAATTGCAATCATGACCAAGAGGATGCCGCTTATTGTCAACTCTTTGCCGAGAACCTAACCGGTGATGCTTTCTTATGGTTCACCAAGTTACCTACTGAGTCGATTGAGAGCTTCAAATAACTTGTCGAATTGTTCATGAAGCAATACGCTCTATTTTTCAACCAAGACACCTCTACAGTGGAGTTAAGGTCCTTAAAGCAAGGATTTGACGAGTCTCTAAAGTCATATCTGGGATGCTTCAAGAAAATTCTGATTAAAGCTAAAGTCAGTGACGACATGGCCATTGAGGCTCTACGAACTGGAATGGTTACAGATGAGGCATTGAGGAGAGATCTATTCGTAAATTGGTCCAGTACAATTTTGGATGCACTATGCAGAGTAGCAAGGCATGCAAATTATGTGGAGGAAAAGCAGATCCTAGCCAAACCTCAGAAAACTCAGCGAGACTCGGGAGTAAAGGAGTCGAAAGAGGAATATCACGAGCCGAGATAGTATAATTATAGAGGAAAATCAATCTCGTTCACAGCTTTTCAAGTTGGCGAAACCAATAACTCAGTTCATAAGAAGATGTTCAACAACCCTTATAATCGAAGCGAGTATTGTGCATTCCACAATAGAACCAACCATTCCACTTCAAAGTGTAAGCACCTCCAAGAACTACTTGCCAAAAAATTTAGCAAACGTGAGTTAAGTGTCTCGGAAGAAGAGACTCAAAATTTTAAAGTGCAAAAACGGAAAGAAGCCAAGTTGCGAGAAGTAGCTTACAAAGCGGCGAGTCAAAACAGGAATGCCAAAGAAAAATGACATAAACAAGATGAAGAGACCAGCGAACAAGGATCTCCACGAGTGAAATTTAACATAATCATGGGAGGATTGGAGTTTTGTGATGACACTATAAGGTCGATCAAAAAATACAAACGAAAGGTTGTAGCAGCGGTCAACCTCGAACCAGTTACTGAGAATTTGGGAACGGTGGATTCAGAAGTTACATTGACCGCCAAGGATATCGAATGAGTAAGCTTCCCACATAACGACCCGCTAGTCGTAAAATTACGAGTGGCCGACTGTGACGTATCTTGGATTCTCATTGATACTGGAAGTTCTGTGGACTTAATCTTCAAAGAGACATTGGAAAAAATGGCGTTACCAAACGTTCGACTCAAACCGGTTGAAAGAACACTAATTGTGTTCTATGGAAGTACGCTCAACGCCATCGGAACGATCAGGTTAGCAATCTAAGTTGCTGGAATTACGAGATGGATCAAGTTCTTAGTAGTGGATAAACCGCAATTTTACAAAATAATCCTAGGAATGTCATAGATTCATGCGATGAAAGCAATCCCGTTAAGTTACCATCAGTGTGTAAAGATTTTGATGGACAAAGGAGTTTACACGCTTCGAGGATATCAAAAGATGTCTCAGACTTGCTTTATCTCCGAGTTGAAATTACAAAATAAGTTATGCATGATCATAGCATCCGTGAGAAGTGAGCATTGTCGAAACCTCCCATTCCCGAGAAACCATATCAATCAACTGTTGAACTCGTCAACATTGACTTGATGGATTCAACCAAGTGCGTAAGCATTGGAGTCGACTTGAGTAAGCCAATCCGAGACAAATTGATCCAACTTCTGGAGAAAAATGTGACAACATTCACATGGACAGTCCAAGATATGTCTGGAATCAATCCAAAGATTGCAAGCCACCGGTTGAATGTCGACCCGACATACAAACCGATCAAGAAGAGAAGGAGAAAGCTAGGGCTAAAAATGATAAAAACCGTAATTGACGACGCTGGATTCATCGTCAAAGTTCAATACCCGGAGTGGCTAGCTAAGCATGTTGTTTTCCCCAAGAAAAACGAGAAGTGGCGAGTCTGCTGGATTTTACCGATCTAAACAAAGCTTGTCCAAAAGATAGTTTACCGTTACCAAACATCGACCAAATGTTTGAAGCAATGGCTGGAAACGAACTTCTTTCGTTCATGGACGCTTTTTTAGGGTACAATCAAATTCAAATGCATCCCGACGACATGGAGAATACTACATAGTCATGTCATTCGGTCTAAAAAATGCTGGAGCAACTTACCAACGCTTGGTCAATAAGATATTTACTGACCAACTAAGGCACACAATGGAAGTATACATATATGATATGTTGGTCCAGTTGCTAAAAGCAGAAGATCATGTTGACCACTTAGCACATTGCTTTTAAACTCTTAACAAGTATCAGATGAAGTTCAATCCGGCAAAGTGCACTTTCGGAGTAACCTTATGAGAATTCCTTGGCTACATAGTCACTCAAAGGGGAATCGAAGTGAATCCCAAACAGATTAAGGCAATTCAAGAGTTGTCGTCTCTAAAGAGCAAACGGGAAGTGCGAAAACGAGAAGGGCAAACGGGAAGTTGCCGAATTGCTGCACTAAACCGATTCATGTCATGGTTAATAAATAAATATCTTCCATTCTACAATCTATTATGTGGGAACAAAGAATTCAAGTGGGATGAAGAGTGCGAAAACGTTTTTCCGAGTTAAAAGTGAACCTTTCAACTCCACCAATCCCTGCAAAACCCGAAGACGGAGAACCACTATACTTATATATTGCGGTCTCAACATCAACCGTAAGCAATGTGCTTGTTCGAGACGACAGAGGAACTCAACACCTGATCTTCAACGCTAGCAAGTCCTTAGATGGAGCCGTTCTAGATACCCGACTACAGAGAAACTCGCCCTAGTGGTTGTAACCTTGGCAAGAAAGTTATGACCTTACTTCCAGTCTCACACTATCATAGTGTTAACGAATCATCCGCTACAAACAATACTGCATAGTCTAAACCAACGCGGAAGATTGACTAAATGGGAAATTGAGTTAAGTGAGTACGATATCGAATATAAAGGAAGAACAAGCGCAAAGTCTCAATTACTAGCTGACTTCATAATCGAATAATCTCCCGACTTGGAATCTTTAGAGTCGTACAAAGTTCTTTGAACTTGGAGAATTTACATTGACGGATCGTCAAACAATGAAGCCAAATACGAAGCGTTGATCACGGGGGTCAGGCTAGCCAAAGAAATCAGAACAACTAAAGTATAATGTTATTGCAACCTCAGTTAGTAGTTAACCAAGTAAATGGAGGTTATGATACAAAGAACGACCAAATGGAAGCTTATCTCAAAGTTGTCAAGGAGTTGACAAAAAATTTAAAAGTCAAAGTCAACAAAATTTCTCGATCCGAAAACATTTGGCCGACGCCTTGGCAGCTTTAGCATCTACAATGGATCCCGTTCAAAGGCGAATTATACCAATCAAAACTATAGATTGACCTAGTATAAGTCTACCAAAAGGAGACCTCAAACTCGTCTCAGTAATTGCCAACAACGCGAAAGATTTAGACACCGAGATGCTAGATGTCGAGCAACCCGATGTACAGAGGATTGATTGGAGAGAAGAGATCCTCACATACATTATGGATGGAGAGACTCCAGAAGACAGATGTGCAGATCGCCGGCTCAAGGCCAAATGCACTTTCTACGCCCAAGTCGATGGAAAGTTGTATCGGCAAAACACAAATGGAATTCTCCTTACATGCATCAATGGTGACGAGATCAACAAAATCATAAAATGGACACATGATGGAGCCGGTGGAAATCACAACAGTGGAAGATCACTTGTACACAAAATCCGAACTCTTGAATACTATTGGCCAACTATGGCAAAGGATTGCAAACAATATGCAGCTAAGTGTGACAGGTGTCAGCGGCATGGACACAATTTTATTTCTCCAACTGAAGGGCTGACTTCAGCAATCATTCCATATCCATTCATCTGATGGGCAATGGATATAGTCGGGCCATTACCTTTATCTCGGCAAAAACGCTTATGCTTGTCATGACAAATTACTTCTAAAAATGGGTTGAAGTAGAGGCTTACTCTCACATTAAGTATAGAGATAAGTCAAGTTCATATAGAAGAACATCATCTGTCGACATGGGCTACCTTATGAGATTGTGACAGAAAACGGATGTCAATTCATCTCAGCAAAGTTCACTAACTTTTGCTCTCGATGGAACATCCTAGTAAGCAAGTCAACTCCACGAAACCCGCAAGGAAATGGACAAGCAGAGGCGACAAACAAGCAGATATTAGATGGAATCAAGAAAAGGCTTACGGATAAGAAAGGGAATTGGGCTTCCAATTTGGATGGTGTATTATGGTCACATCGGACAACATCGAGATGTTCAAGAGGACGAACTCCTTTTTCCCTCTATCGCGGAATGGAAGCGATGACTCCAGCTGAAGTAACGATCCCAACTTTGTGTCGAGAACCTTTTTTCGAAAACAAAAGTTCAAACAATGAAGCAATGGAAACTAGTATTGGCGACTTGGAAGAAGAACGTGATGAAGCACTTCTCCAAGTACAAAACTACCAACAACAAGCCGTAAAATACTACAACAAGAAGGTTCGAGGAAGACACTTCGTAGTAGAAGATCTGGTAATCTGAAAAGTGTTCAAAAACAACTTAACGCTGGAAAACTCGGCACCAATTGGGAAGGGTCATACATTAATTCTAAAGTTGTAAAACCAGGAGTTTGCGAGATCGCGACTACGGAAAGAGAGATAATTCCACGAAGTTGGAATTCTATCAATTTGAAACTATACTACTACTGAAGATACCCCAACTCGGTGAACTTAGATGCATTACTTGATGCATTTCTATCTACGTAATTATGTAATCAGAACTACGTTTTGGCTTGATCCCTTCGGGGTACGTAGGTAGCCTTCGGGTGTAGCTAAAGCTAAATAAAAAGATGAGATTATATTCTCGCAAAAACGAAGCACTAGGTTCATACAGAATTACTGAGACTAATTTCTCGAAAAAAGACAAAGCATAGCTTTGTACAGATTTGTCGAGATTAATTTCTCGCAAAAGACAAAGCATAGCTTAGTACAGATTTCTCGAGGTTGAATTCTCTCAAAAGACAAAGCATAGTTTTGTATAAATTTCCCGAGGTTGAATCCTCGATAAAGACGAAACATAGTTTTGTACAGAATTATGAGATTAGATTCTCGCAAAAGACAAAGCATAGCTTTGTATATATTTTCTGAGGTTGAATCCTTGATAAAGACGAAACATAGTTTCGTACAGAATTACAAAATCAGATTCTCGCAAAAGACAAAGCATAGTTTTGTACAGATTTCCCGAGGTTTAATCCTCGATAAAGACGAAACATAATTTTGTACAGGTTTATGCGATTAAGTTCTCAATAAAGACAGAACATAGTTCTATACAGATAATTGAGAATATATTCTCAACAAAATTCCTTCAAAGATTATCTCCGAGATCAAAATTCTTAAAATTCAAATTGAGTATTAAAATCTTAGCTTTAAAAGCAATACAACGAAGGTTCTCTTCCTAACAAATGGGATCAAACTCTCAAACTTAGGAAGAAACTTAGCTAACGCGCGAAAACAAGAAAAGATCTCAAGAATTAAATGTCACATTTGTCCAGATATCAAACAAAATTACGAGTCAATCTTTTTAACGAATTCTCATGTTTGGATTTCGAAGTCGTAATCGGATTAGAATATCATATTAACAAAAAAAAAAACATTGTTCATTATACAGGTAAATAATTACAAGGCAAACGCCGATTACAAGAATCAAGGAGATGATTAAGAAAAAGCCAAACTACGATTACAAGAATCAAAGATATGACTTATAAAAAGCCGAATAGCGGTTACAAGAATCAAAGAGATGGCTCTGAAAAATGCCGAGAAGAAACTAAAAGAAACACACAAAAAAAATTAATTCCCAGTCTGAATGTTGCTATTTGAAGCTTCGCCAATCTCGAACACCATAACAACTAAGTCTCTAGGAAGCAATGATGTCAAGTTCTCCCTGTTCACAATTTCCTTGAACTCATTCGCCTTAGCAGTCATCAATTCCATAACTGCTGCAGGGAACAGTAGTTGGCCCAAGATATTGGGCATAAGACAGCCGGCCCTCCAGGTTCACATTCAAGTCGTTAAATCGAGCAGCAATTCAGTTAAAGTGCTCAAAAAGTTGATCATGAAGATCTTGGAAAATCTTCTTCTCGTCACTCAAAACCTGGCGGAGCCGAGAGTCAAAGTTTTCCTTCATGGAGTCCAACTCGGTCTGAAGCCCTTGGAACTTGTCATTGGCCTTCTCGGAGGATTTGAAGGCAATTTTCTGATCAGACTCGACACAGCTAAGCGACTCCGTCAAAGCCGCATTATGTTCCACCAACCGAAGAACGTTTTCACGCTCTACCTTCAACTCGTCTTTGACGCGAGCAAGTTCTTCTTCGGCAGCAGTAGGTCTGGACCTAACCTCCACCACTTCGAGATGAGATTGGCCAACTCGGCTAGTGAGATTAGACTTCCTCCGGGTATTTCCATCCGGATTGGCGCGGAACCTCTCACGCTCCAACATAATACTGTTCAAGAAGACGATAAACTACAGATACTTCGACTAAGTAAAAGTTAGAAGACTTGAAGCGGAAACAGCAACGAAATCAAACTCGGAAAAAGAACTCACCAAGAACAGCAAGTACGCAGCCTCTTCGTACTCCTCCCAATTCTCTATTTGATCTGAAGAAGGGAGATGCTCTAACGAAGTCCTGATCTGATGCATCAGATCAGCGCACTCTGTTCGGAACTCAAAGATTGATCTCGGATCAAGTGGTTGTGGGAGAAGCGGAAGTCGGGAGCGCCCCTTCCTCTCCCTTGAGAAATGTTGGAAGAGCCGACTCGAGTAACGACTCCAGGGGAAGTGATCCTAGGCGACTCAACCGTTGACCTTTTTGCAGGTCGTGAAGTTCCTTGACCGGAACCTAAGGGGACTTCGACAATATCATGATTCGGAGCAGTAAAAGATCTCGTAACCCTAGAGGATCCTCCATAAGGGCAAACATCTATCCCGTCAAGAGCAGCGTTCAAACCCTCTTCAACATTTGGGAGTCTAAAATCGTCAAGACCCATTTTCGTTTAAAGATTAAAGATTTGAGATAAAGTTTAAAATTTCAGAAGTCGGAAGATAACTTTTGAGAAAAGACGAGAACAAAGTCTAAGAAGTTTATTCGTAAGAAAGAGGGATGCGCCGTATTTATAGAAATTTACCGGAAGTCGAAACGACACCAAACAATAATTATTATTCAACGGGTGAAAACCGAGAAAACCGCATGAGTAACCCAATCGTAGGCTGACACGTGGACCAAAGATTCTAGAAGCAGGTAACTTCCTGACTTGGAAATTCGGCTACAATTTTCTGAGTCTGGGGGAAGGACAATTGTTGGAGGTGGATCTGAGATCCTACTTCAGTCCACGGAAAACAATGGGCAAAATTCTATGTATTGAACTTGGCAGGAATATTGAAGTCTCAACTCGGACATCAGTACTATACTCAGAAGAATTCCTTCTCGGAAGCGCGCTAAGCTTGGAGGAAGTCGGACGACACGTCATCAAACAAAGAAATGGAAATTTTTCTATTCCGATATGGAAAATTTCCGGAAATCTAGCTAGAATCTTCAAAAGAAGATCATATCTAGACAATTGTAATATTTCCTTTTTGCAAACTACTTTGTAACCGCCTCTATGATCTATAAATAGAGGAGCATATCGTTTAAAAAAGGATCAGCTTTTTGAACATACACATTAAGCTACCCTATTCGGCAACCATCTTTGTTTGGTAATATACTTCTTCCCTCTAAATTCTCAAGAGTTCTTGCCTTTTCTTCCCTCTTTAATCAGAATTTTGGATTTAGTACCATATTATGCTAAACCCGGTTCGACAATAACAAACATATTTTTAAATGTATTTTTGATAACTACAAATTAATGAAATTATTATCTTTCCAAATATATTACTTGAAATATTATTCAAAATTTATTTTTGGCAAAAAACAAAAAAATTGAGTTTATATTACATATTTCTGTTTTTAATAACGAAAATATTTCTACAGATGTTATTGGACAGTTGTTTGATGTTGATCCTATAGTTGTCACTCAGACTAATGGAAAAGAAACCAAACAGATTCATTTCCAGCTTCGTAATGCTGAGTACGTTTTACAATCCATTTTAATCAAGATTTTTTTATTTTAAAATATATACTTTTTTATTAGAATCTATTATATACAGTGATGCTCGAATTGAGTGTGTACTTGGGTAAAATATGCTGAAACTCTCCAAGAAAAGATTTCATCAGGGTATAGCAATCAGAAAATTGTTATTATGTGATTTACGAAGATTAAAGTATCTAGAGGTAAACTATTTTCAATTACATTTTAGATTTTTTGTCTGAAATCATTTAATTTATTAATGCTAATATAATGTCTAACCTTAGAATGTTATAGATGTAATATCCGTCTCTAATTCTTTTGAATGTACGCAGTTGTGGATTGATTATGATACAATACATGATGTGTTAGCATCATGATTTATGTAAGATTTTAATTTTGAAACATATTTATAACATTTGGTTATTGTAGTGTTATATTTTTATGATAACATTATTATTATTTTTATTTTATAACAGATTTATCATATAGAAATTTTGTATATTAGTTTTTAATATAAGTAAATTTTGCACTTACCATGTTTACCTAAAAAAGTAAATATAGAGAATTTGTATACAAATATATTAAAACTTATAAATAATAACGTCATCAACTTCAAAAAGGTAACATACAATTTATTACTAATTTTATTGTTTGTTTTTCGAAGTGTATTGTTTTTAAAGTATAGTATGATTATTTATAAGTATACTAGTATAAGACCCGTGCTTCGCACAGATTAAATTATTTCATAAACAGCTAAGGTTGATATATGCTTTTTTAATTTCATTGGTTTTTAACCTGCTACTTTAATCAACAACCTATGATACAAAAATTCTCTTTTGAAATCAACATGCAATTAGATTTGTTAAGCAAGATATATATGTATTTTTAAATACATTTTGTGTTCAGAAAAAACAGTTGTTTGTATTAAGGATGATGTCATATTGACTTATTGAGTAATGGGTTATAACATACAAAACTATGGAATAATAGATTCGAGAGAAGGTGCCGACCAAAACAAAAGTAGATTCGAGAGAAGGTGCTATTGAAGAAATCAAATATCGATTAATGGGCAGTAAAAAACTTTTATATAGGAACTGTGATGATAGTTGTCCAAAATTATCAACCAACCAAATTTGTTTCATATGCCGGGAAAAAAAACAACTTAGAGCGTTATTTCCATTATATAAGACTAGATATATATACATTGTAAAATTTGAACTTTGAAGTAAAGATACTATAACGCGTGCTAAAGGATGAAGGCAAAACATTGACATCATTTGCCATCTTTGAGGCTATGACCATAAAGCTCTACATAGTGAATGCATACCACTCGAGAAAGAGATTACCATGTGAGTATTAGCCGAGTATTGGGAATGTGAGCAAAACCTCAAGATGAGACGATTAGCACAAGCAACGCAACCATAATTTTCTTGAGACAAAAGTTAGTAAGATTGAGCTTTAAGCATACATTTCTGAAACCTTCTCAGCATTAGCTTAGAGCATAACTGACCTTCTCAATGTATGAGCGGACCATATTTTCAATGTCTTGGACGATACTATCCGGTTGCCCCTCTAAATGAGTCACTGATGTCAGTAAACAGTTTTAGCCCAAGCTATTAAATAAAAGAATCAAGGATATAACACAATAAACTCTTACCTACAACAACATTCGTCAAACCCGGCAGATCTATAAGCGTCAGATTAACAACTGTAGATAAAAGTAAAGTAATATAAGAATTTTACTGTGTTGGTCTTATAAACGCACTACAGTAGTACAATAGGGTTGCATAATATCAAATGTGTTCTTAAGCACAAACTATTAGGATGTAAGGTTTCAGATCTGTTACGATTAGCCCAGTAATACTATCACTTTCGTCCTCAATTTCTTGAAGCACAATAGCTGGAAAGAGAAGAACACGTATTAGCCAAACCTAATTTAGTTAGTATCCTTGTTCCCAGCAATTAGTTTCATATCAATAAATAAAGCAGACATTCATTGATAAGTTGAGTGCCCCCATGAATATCAATCAACTTACCAAAAATCAGCAAATCTCTTTTTGGGAGCATGAAGAAACTTAGCGTGGAGAGGGTTTAGAAAAAAACAATCAATATAGACATTGTTCCCAACCTCAATACGATTTTGAACTATAGATGTTTTCGATAGAATCAAAAACTTTTGCTTTGATTAGGAAAACAACTCATCTCGAAAATTGGTTGGTCGTCAAATTGATTTCTTCTCACTTGGATATCCCTTTTCCGAGTTTTTACTTTTTGGTTCTTGTCCGATCTTCATATGTTCTCTCGATAATATAAAACACACAAAAAAATATGAATCTGAAAACTATCAATACGAGTTTGAAACCCTAAATAAATGTGGGTCTAGAAACATAAATGAATACAAACTTTAAAACTTAAATATAAATGAATCTAAAAATCTAAATGACATAAGTCAGAAAAGTGTATATATGAAAGTTGTAATGCATTAAAAACAAATAAAAAAATATCGAAAAATATATTTTGTGTACAATACTGGTCATCATTATAAATTGATTTTTAGTATATTAAATATATAAAAAATTAATAAAATTACATATACAAATAAAATTATGAAATAAACAAAAAATATAACATAAAAATATTATAAATAAATAAAAATATTAATAAATACATATAGATTTTTTACAAAAATATATCTCTTACACCGCACAAATAATCATTAATGTTAAATCAATATATAACCAAAAACACACACAAAAACCACAACCTACGGAACCCCTACTTTTGACTAATTAATAAATATTTAATTGGAAAAACTAAACTTTAATAACAATTTATTGGTTAAAAATTTGGTTATTGATTCGGTTCTGGTATGAGTTTGGATTCGATTTTCTGGATACATAGATTTAGGATAAATTCTGGTATTTTGTCGGGTTCGGTTCTTCTAATTCGGCATTTCGATTATTTTAGTTTAAGATTTATTCTAAAAGTTTGGTTAGATATATATCGTGTTCAGATTTGGGTATTTTTTATATAAAAATTCAAAAAAAAAAATTAATTGAAAAACTCTAAAAAACTAAATTTTGGTTTTTGATTTGGCTTCGATTCGAATTCGAGTTTAGTTTTTTGGGTACATAAATTTATGATCCATTTGAGTTTTTTTTCAGGTTCAGTTCATCTAATTCGGATAAATTTCGGTTTGGATTTTCGGCCTTTTAATCAACATCTCGAAAAAATATTCTAAAATATCAACATAAATCTAATAACCTAAATAAATACAGTTTTAAAAAACAATTAAAAGATGTTGATCCTGCCTTTTAAGGTGGGTATAATCCTATTATTATTGATGTGTGATGACGTGGGCAAGAAGATAGAGCTGTTGCGAACATAAAGAAACAGTTACAGGAATTGATAAAATTATTGTTTGGTTGGAGATAAGATGAATATTTTATTGATATTCATCTTTAACCAATATTTCAAATGGAGAATCCGGAAAGAGGTATCTATTCTTCACAATAACATATTCCACGTCTGCTTTGGTGTATAAAATGTTAAGAAACTTTTTTCTGTTTTTGTTTTAAGGTAACAATTTAAGAATCAAAGAAAGCTACGACACAATGGGAATCACAAATACTCAAACACATATCGTTGACAATCATGTCATAACCAAATCTCATATTCTAAATTTCTCTTTTTCTTTCCCTTTACATCTGGGAGGAATTGAACTCTGATACCTGAGGAAAGCTAAAGTGATTACTACCACTGAGCCACACATCTTCGGCTTAATCGACCAGTGTTCTGGTAGTATTGGCAGTATATACGGCGTTTATACGCTGTACGATAAAGAACTATACTATATTTATATTATACGGTAGAACTATACAGTAAAATACAATACGACGTTTATACGGTGTATATACAATATGGTATATACAATTTCCTTTAAAAAAGAAAGAAAAAAAATTCAATAGAGTTATGTCGTATATACAATTAAGTCATCTTCTTTCTAATTTTCTATTTTTTCTATCTTTTATATTAAACTGTGTAATTTGTGTTGTTTTACATGACATTTGATGATTAATTTAATATTTATATAAGTTTATGTAAAAGTTAATATTTTTATTACTATTTTTTAGATTGTGATTTTTGAGTTTGAGTATTTTGGATACTACAAATATATAATTTTATATTAAATTTATGTTCCTAGAGATAAAATATCTACCGTATAGTCCCAGCATAAATGGCCGTATATACATTATACATTATAAAATGGCTTTTCGTACATGTAGCGTATAGTGTATAGCGTATTTTAAAATACTGGAATCGACTTTCAAAAAAACCTATATTTATATATAATATGAACATATTTTATATGCATAACCTTTTATATGTTGAGCAATATATATCAATTTTCAAAAATTTAAAGCATAACATTAGTAGCAAAAAAAACGAAAAAAGTTTCCATAAATTGTGGTGCAGTAGTTTTTTTTTAATTTATTTGATAAAAATATGATAAAATAAAGTAAAAAAACATTAAAAATTATTAAAAATATATCAAATCTTCTATAATCTATTAGATTTGATTAGTTATTAGATATTTGATTCGATATGTGTTAAAAAAAAATTTGTTAACTTACTTATTCATAATTAATTCTCTAATAGAGGATTTAAATATATAATTTTTTACAAATTCAAAGTTGCAGTCTTATAGAAATTCTTTTTCTATAGTATAAATACTTTTGCTCCTCGTTTAAGAAAAACTAGAACAACCATACCAGATTAGTTCGAACATAAACCAACGTTAATATTCGAAAAACTAGGACTTAAATCTTTATAATTGAAGAATCGAATTAAAAACTAAAAGAAATTGAAAAATGAACGAATATTCAATATACCCTAACGTAACTGTATACTTAAAAATATTATATCAAAAATTCTAATAACTTCAAAATTTACAATTACAATTATAAATCCAAATATATTAATGTTAAATCAATATATAACGAAAAAATCCAACATTAAGGAAAAATTGTAGGTGTTATGGGTGAGCGGCTCGATTTAGCTCACTCATAGCAATTGTTTGGGGAGTTTTGTAGTTAATCATTGGTTTTAGGGGATGATCTGTTGAAGATCTCGGTTCTCTACAGAGGAACGGGTGCTCATTGGTCGGAATCGACGATATATAGAAACCAAATTCTTCAAGATGCTTTCTACCTTGTTGTTCCGATCTTTTTGGTTTTTTCCTTTATTTATTTTGCTTGTAGTTTTTTTGTTGGAAAAAAGGGCAAACCCCTAATTATTTATTAGGAGAATGAGCCAAACCGGCTGCATCCTCCCCTAGCAATATGCGAACAAAACTTAGAACATCCACAAAATTATGAAAACTCAAGGCAAAAAAAATGCGTGATTGGCGTGTTTATTTTGCTTGTTGTCAGACTATTGTTTGTCTTTTAGTAATTTTTGTAGTTTTCTTTATTCCTTTCATTTGTTGTCTATGTAAGTCTGTCAAAAACTAAAATATGGTATTTCAAATTAACATTTTTACCAACGAAAAAATAAAACAAATGAAATCCGACGTATATCAAACCTAACCAAAAACCAAAAGATTTAAATCCAAATAAACTTGTGACATTGAACCGAAACACTCAAAAACCACAACCTACCGAAACTTTTGACTAATGTCAATTATGCTAATCCCCTCTAAGGAAGTTTAGAATAATTTGATGACGCTATAAGTTGTATATATAGCAAGTCTTTCTCTTTTAACATTTTAAACATAGCAACTCGTACGTAATGTAGGGTGGATCTCGGGTCCTTTCTCGGGCCCACAAAATTTGGAGAAGACTTTAGGTCCATTAAAGAGTTAACGAGATGTTGACTCGACCAAGTCTTGATCTCGGCCTGGAGACATCACGTCTCGGCATATGACCCACCTTGGCTCATTGACGTCTCAATAAGAATAGCACATCGGCATAAGACGATATCAATATCCTTACGTTCATACAATTTGTCATTTCGGTAGTTCTGGGACTTAGCCAAGAAAAGTCACGTACAAACCTTGCAAAGAAAATAAGAAACATTTTATTTGGCCCAAAAATCAAGGAATATCTTGGTAGAATGTCAATTATAAAAGATAACGTCGTAATTCCTATTTGAAAAAAGAAAATTTACATTGTAACATAGATTAAATCACCTATATTTATGTATAAATAGAGGAGAGGAACGCGTTCTTATTATTCACCTACAAGCAATACAAGCTCTCTAGTAATTTACTCTCAAACTTTTTTTTTGCCCATCTTCCCTCTTTTTATTATTTAATCAATTTGGAATCTAGAACTTTTGTGATAGATCTAGTTCGAACAGTAAGGTAGGCAACTTACTTAACAATAATCTAGTAATTCATTTTGGATAAATATATAAATTGGATCAGTCATACTTAAGTAAATAAGGCTCATACTTAAGTAAATAAGGCTCATATATTTGTTTAATCAACATAACACATAAACATAAAAAAAGGAAAAGAAAGAAGTGATGATTCTTTAACGAAAAGAGAGAGATTGCAGAGGGAGGATTAAAATTCAAGATGAATATAGAGTTATGAGAATGTCTTTGTCTTTCTTCAATCTTGTCTCAAGTTCTTCATGAGGGTTTCATCTCGATCTTACAATCGCTGAAGTTCGAGAGTATAGAGTTAACATTTGAAACTATTTCTGCATTAGATTCTAGCTGGGAATTGGTGGAGCTCTCAAGTGCAGAAGATTTATCTTTGGTTCTACAATTCTAAAGCCCTTTCTTTCGCTTGTTTAGTTTCTTCTTCTTTTTAGGGTTTAGTCCAACAATCTTGAGCTGAAAATTCTATTCTGTTTGAACTACGGAAGAGATGAAGAATTTAGCGGTTCCAGATCTGTCAAAGTTACATCCTTTGAATGGATCTAATTATCAAAGATGGAGATTGCTACTTTAATATTTGGGGATTCTCAATCAACGAAGCCAAAAACGGACGAAGAAAAGTTCAAGAAAAGCATATACAAGAGATGCAGTGACTCCTCCAGAGGAGCTATAGATGGTTTACGACTCGATCTTTGAGATATCTGATACGGATCAGAGTGCATTCAGACAGAAGATGCAAACAGACAGTTTCAAGGTAACATTATACTATCGTGTTCTATTTCTAGTTGCATTAATGTGTAGAAAGCTTGCATCTAAGATAGGATCAGAATTCTCAATCTGAATCTTTCCTTGGGTCTGGATATATCTTTGACTAGGGTTTTTTTCGATCTTAGTTGAGTAGAAATATGATCAATGATGCTTTCTTGATGATTGATGGTCTAGTCAAAATTTTTGATGATGGAATAGTTGTACAAACAAGAAATGAAAAGTTGTGACGAAAGCTTTTGCAGTGACAAATTTAATTGTATATGAATCCATGAAATAAAGTTTGATCATACTACTTCTTCTTAGTGTGATCCATAGAGATTTGGCATATCCGGAAAATAGAACTATTAAAGACGGTTAGTTGTTATGCTTAGAATATCTAAGGAACTGTGGGGGAAGGAAAGAAGTAGTGTAGTGTTACCCGTTTGCTGTATTTTTGAGTAAATACTTCTCAAGGATTTTTTATGATTCTCTAGAAAATTCATGGTCTGTGGGGGTGATTCGTTAAGGTCACTTTGTCTAGCATTAGGAGAAGTGATAGTGGTTATGTCACTTGTAGTGTTACCTTAGTTATTTGTCATAAACAAAATGTTCTATGGCCAAAGAAATGAAAATCTCATTTCTGATTTAGATGAATGCGTGTTTAAATTAAAATCTCATTTCTGATTTAGATGAATGCGTGTTTACGTGTTCGATTGGTCTAATTTCAAGTGGATGCTTGTGTAGACGTACGGTCTTGGACACAACATCTGAAATGGATCTTAAATTACTTGAGTTTAGTGTTTTCTGGGCTCCTTACTAGGTGATTTATTCACATAAATCCTTAGTTCAAAAGGTCATATAAAGGAAAGCATTAAAACTTGTTTAGAGTCATGCAAAAGAGTTGTAAAACCTCAGGTTGAGTGTTTAACTCGATTGTAAAAAGTGAATTGGTTTTCACTTTTTTTTAATTGTAAGAGAGTCAAGAAGAGACCTCTTTGAAACACTTGATTTAAGTGTTAGAGAGTCAAGGATGTGACTTTTTTGAAACACTTGTATAAAACGTAACAGAGAGTCGATAAAAAGGACATCTTTGATACGTTTGGTAAAGTGATTGGAGGGCTTTTAGAAGTTGGACTCTTATCATTTGAATATCGCAGATTCAATGACTAAGGCATTATGTGGACACAAAGTGTTAGACACAGCCTTAGAGATGGGTTTGAAGTGACATTAGAACAACACCTTTGAAAGTTACCAAGTGTTGTTCAAAATAGCGTCATGGTATACAAAAATTGAAAAAAATATGTGACTGAGTACAAGAACTCAAGTTGTAAGTGATTACAAAGGATCACTTGTAAAGATTTGTTTCATTTTAGTATATGTAAGGTTTAGTATAAACTTAAAAAAATGAGACTGAATCAATTTTGAATTCATTACATTCTAGGATCTTTACCAACTGTTCTATTCATTTAGATCATTGGTTCAAATGGGATGTAGATAATCTTGTAAAATCATGTGAAAAGTAGATAAGACAAAGGGTCTCTACTTGAAAGCATATCTTTTTGCAATAACACTAGTGTTCACAGGAACTGAACTAATGTTACGATGCAATTGATCTTGGTAGAGTCACAGAATGAATGGACTAAAGTCTTATGAAGACAGATTCATGAAAGAACATGAATGTGACATCGTGAAGTGCAGTCTATATAAGGTTCAAAAAAATGAGCCTTAGGACTAAGCTTAGTTAAAAAAACGATATGTATTTAAGGTTCAATATAAAATAAAGTAATTGTAATGTGTATATAAGAGACATGTATAGTGATCAGACAATGATCATGTGAAAAACAAGAGATAAGAACGAGATTTGTCATGAAGTATGATTTAAAGATTAATCACAAATGTATGATAAAGCTGAAATAAAAGAGTTCGCAAAATTCTCATGAGTTGTTGATTCAAGTTTTAAAATATTAACATTAGAACTTCCAATTTATAGATTTGTGGAGGATTGTTGGATAAATATATAAATTGGGTCCGTCATATTTAATGGATCAACATTACGTAGATAAGGCTCATATATTTGTTCAATCAACATAACACATTAAATATAAAGAAAAAAAAAAGAAAGAAGTGATTCTTTTCTAATAAGAAAAAAGAGAAATTGCAGAGGGAGGATCGAAATTCAAGATGAATACAATCGAAGAATCGTATTTATGAGAATGTCTTTGTCTTTCTTCAATCTTTTCTCAAGTTCTTCATGAGGGTTTCATCTCGATCTTACAATCGGTGAAGTTCGAGAGTAGAGTTAACATTTGAAGCTATTTCTCCATTAAATTCTAGCTGGGAATTGGTGGAACATTTCAGCTCAAGTGCAAAAGATTTATCTTCAACTCCACAATTCTAAATTTCTTTCTTTCGCTTGTTTAGTTTCTTCTTCTTTTTAGGGTTTAGTTCCAACAGTTAGTGTTATGTGTACATCTAACATATTCCATGTTAAAAGAAATTCTTTTGGTTTACGACAAACATATCACGAAGAGGTGTCTTATTCTTCACAAGAACATATTCCATTTCTTTTTCGGTGTTAATTCTAAGAAATTTTTTTTTTTAAGGTAACAATTTAGGAATCAAAGAAAGCTACGAACACCATGAGAATCACAAGGACTCAAACACACATTGTTAACAATCTAACCACCAGATTCACCGTCCTCCTAATCATAAGTCTACTTTTCTTCAAGTTTAACACCGCGGTTGCCAGAGGTGGGGGTGGGGGACACGGTGGTGGAGGTGGGGGTCACGGTGGTGGAGGAGAAGGAGGTCATGGTGGTGGCCATGGAGAAGAAGAAGGAGGTCGTGGGATCGGTAAAGGCGGTATGATTCATCGATCACCTGTGACAAGGAATGGACAGTCTGCAGTTACCACTCAGTTTTCCGATGGATTTGCAGCTCTTTTCTTCTCCATCTTTCTTCTGTTTAACTAGAGCTCAAATTGTCTTTGACATTTGTGGAAATTCCAGGATTTGAATTTGATAGGTTAAGTTGTTTGATTATAGTTTAAAGATGATTTCTTTGAGTCTTTGTGTTGTTTAGACACCATGAAGAACAATTTGGTTAAAAAAATAAAGGTTTTCTTTGATTTGAGATTCAACATCACACATTTGCACATTGAGGTTTTCAACCTTAATAGTCTATGCCCACAAATCAATCCAAACACAAAAACAAACATAACCCTGAACAAATATCACTTTCTTGAAGCGTTTTTCAGGATACCTGATTTGACTGAAGAGGAAGGAGTAAAAGCTTTGCGGATATTGAAGACATTCCAAGCAGTTCCAGCCGCGTGGCCTGCCGTGCCTAGCACATCTCTCGTAGCGTCTCCTGCACTCTCACCTAACCTGATAATGTCATAACCCTCACTTAGTCTGAGAACTTTACACTAAATGTAGTCCTAGATGCACTCACAACAACTGAGTATGGAGCAATCAAAATTCATAAGTTTATGCGTTTATAGGCCAAAAATGTGATCATTATCATTGTGATCCAAAGTTGAGGACTTAACAAGTGAAACTTACCTCTCACTAACCATTCTGGTAGTAGCTTTGGACGTAGCAGAAAGAGTTTGTCTCTCAGCAGCTTCAGCAGCGTCTAGTATTTTATCTGATATCGATAATCAAATCAAATTATCTTTAGTACATCATTGTAAAGACAATCAAGTATCAGTGAGAAGGTAATAACTATGAATCTAACTTACTAAGAGCATCAAGTGAAGCCAAGAGAACCTCTCCTGGAACCATTGAGAAAAAAGCTTTCGCTGGCTTAGACTTCACAACTGGACCCATCACTGAACCACTCACCAGTCCCACACCATTCAACATCGTCTTGCTCAATCTCTCGGTTGCCGCCGACAATTTCCTCACTCTATAAATGTGTTACTTCCACAAAGATTATGGTTCATATAATAAACAATAATACAAAGAACTAGGAACACTCAACTTCAAATAGAAACTTTAAAATCCATAAACTGGTTGAGTTTAACATGGATAAAAATATAAAACAACTTCTATACTTATGTGAATGATTTTACCGTTGAAGGTTCTTGTTGATTTGATTCTTGTTTGTGGTTGCATTTTTCCGTGACAAGGCACCACTCTTCTTTTCAGCCTTTGTAATCATAATCTCACCTCCTTTATGAAGCTGATTTTCACATAAAACAGAACCCAAGATTCAGAATTTGAGATTAATAACATATTAGAGCATTAAGTGTGAGGGGAATTGAATAACTATAAACCTGATTAGTGTAAGCATTACTGCATTTAAACATCCCTCTAATGATATGCCCTGTACCTCCTGCAATAGCTTTAGCCACAATATTGTTATAATCTTCAATCCTAGGCGCAAACTCTTTCCAATCGATTCCATTGTAAACACTTGAAGAAGACGATGAAGAAGATGAAGAAGAAGAAGAGAAACAAGAGTTCTCTCTCAAGAAATCGTCTAACAACTCGATACTGTTAACGAAAATGATGTCGTTTAAATCGATTTGAAAGAAAGTGATGCCGTAGCTAAGTGGCTCTCCATCTTTAACCGGCAACGTGAAGAGGTAGTCACGAGAATCAAGTTTCACCACTGGCTCGTCTTTAATCACTGGCCATTGTAAGTCATTTCCAATCCTCACCACCATAGCTAAAGCCTCACCGTTGTCTGAGACTTGTACAAGCTCGAAGTCTCCGGCGGCGAGCTCCACCGCTTCGGATCCATCAATTAGATGAGCTCTGCATCCATCAATCTTTAATAACACATCTTCTTCTTGTTGTCCGTACGAACGAGGTGGTGTTTCACTTTTTGAAGTCTTTAGTCTGAACCAACTCATTTTTACACTTGAGGTCTGAAGATTGATTTTTTTTTTTTTTCTGGCTTTAAAGTGTAAAACTAAACGATTATATTCTCACTTCCGATGCTAACCGAGGCAAATTGCTGTTTTTTCTAGGACCCGGCACTTTTGTTTTCTCTAGTATTATGTTGCCGACATGTCAATGTATGTTTTAGTTGGGATTAATTTTTTTGTCAACGCCATTATATACATGGAGATATTTTTTACAATCGAGAATTAACAGGTAAAGAAATTACATATTTGCAGGCCATTATATACATGGAGATATTTTTTACAATCGAGAATTAACAGGTAAAGAAATTACATATTTGCAGGAAACAGACTCTAACAATCCTTAAAATTCCACACTAGAAGAATAGAATAAAGCCTAAGTTTTGCAGTGATTTTAAATTAAGAACTAGACAACTGAAAATACTATCAATACCAATCTAAAACCTGACACTGATCACATACCATGACGAAACGAAACAATCCCTATATCACTAAACCAAAACTATCCACTCACTCTGTGAAATCAAGCATGGTAAACCGGAATAAAACTCCGGCTAAACTCCGGTGATAAAATATCATCGGCTGGGGCGGTAGAAGTTGCCAGCGCTAAAACTTTGCACGATTACCATTGAAGCATTATTGAAATTGAATCTTCAAACCGTCTTGTTATTAGTGAGGACAACTAACCTAAGACTCAAAAAGCCTAGTAAAACCTAAACGCCCAAAACAGGTATCAACCCACACAAACCCCAACCAGTGAGAACTTAGACTATCCAAACCTCAGCTTCCGCATCCATAAACATTAATTCGTCGATTTAGCTGTCCTCTAACTAAACCTAGAGTAGATGAAACCCGATCTGAAGGATAAATGAGAGAATAAGTGACTACCCGTTGGTTGGTGACAATTCCGGCGTGGAAGACTCCGACGATGGAAGCAATTGCGGTGGTGGAAATGTTGGTGACATCATTGGCAGCAGACCAAGCCGACAATCCTTGAGCCCGTATCAGTGTCCTCAAACCAAACAAGGCGAGGAAGAGCTTAGATCTACACAGAAAACTGTCACCAGAACCTCACCTCTGCTCGCTATCCTCACGCAAGAGAGGAGGAGGACCACCACCAAGCAGAGATTCCACCAAAGGACACAACGGAGAGTGCCGGATGTTAGAGGCAGAGGAGACAAAAACCTAAATCTGGGCGCATCGGTTCAACTTAGAGAGATCGGGTGGTGGCTACATTGACAGTGGGTTTTCTTCTTCGGCGGCGGTGAGCCAAAATCGGCCGTCAAAAAAGGAGATCGGAGCACATAAAGCGGACAGAAAGAAGAGAGAAAAAGAGAAAGGAACGGCTAGTTGGGATTAATTTAGTTTTTATTTAAATATAAATACTCCCACAATTTTACGAAACAATTGAAGATGATTAAATTAAATACATACTCACTAATGAACTGGTCTTTCTTATTCAGCTTTTACACCAGGTTTAATTGAACCGGAATCACCCGTAACCGAATCATACCGGAGAAATAAATCGGCAATGATCAAGCAAGCTGTGAGAGTGACCATGTCCTTGGCTGCACACTGTTTGTTCGACGCGGCTGGTGTACCGGTCTGTGGACCGTTGGACCAGTAGAGATAATTAAGCAACTCAGATCCGGTTTGACCAATAAACCTATCTGGTTTAAATTCCTCCGGTTCATCGAAAATTTTAGCATCTCTCATCACCAGTGGTTGGTAACCGCAAAGAAGTTCTCCTTTCTTTACTTCGTAGACAGCGTCATGTGAGCTTATCTTAAAATCTTCCCTCGCACGAGCGAACTGTAGAGGTACTGGTGGGTTTAAACGCAGCGTTTCATAAACCACGGATTTGAGTAGCTCCATCTCATTGACCGATTTGAAATTAAGATCCGATTTGGACCCGCATATTTTCCTGACCTCAGATCTAAGCCTTTCTTGTAAACCGGACGTGTCACCGGCGATCCTCCCGATTAAAGAAGGTAAAAAGACCGAAAAGCCCCCGTAAGCATTAAAACCCAATACAAAGAGGAGATTATGAATGGTTTCATCTCGGGTCAACCCGTATTCCCTTTCACCCAACTGAAGAACTTCGCTGGCATTATCGTTGATGAAATTGTAAAGCTTTTTGTAAGGTCCGGCGACAACCAAGAAAGGGTAAGCCCAAGAATGGAGGAAAATCTCCTCAAGCGGCTGAAATTTGCCGATACTTACTGTGGGGATAATTTGAACTGCGAGCCAGCGATCAAGAAACTGCCAACCGTTTTCAGCGATTTCCGGCGATACAGAAGGTTTGACGCCGGTAATTGCAGCGGAGAGAAAATTAAAGACGCACTGTTGGAGAGGAACAAGATATGAAGCGGCGGCATCGTTTTTTGAAATGTCGGATTCGATTGTTTCCCAGAATATGTCGAGGTTTGAGAGAAGCTCTTCTAACCATACCTTCGAGCTCCGTTTTAGTATATCCATGGCGAAGTTTTTTATCTGAGTTAAACATGAATAAACTCTTTAAAAGAATATTATTTTCTAAAAAATAGTTCTACTATTCAGCGATCACAGAGGCGCAGTTTTAAACTGTTAACATAAACTTAACTGGATTAACGGAAATACTGAATCATAGAAAAAATTAATTTTAAAACGTTGATTCTATGTATATACACAATTACTAAAGAGATTTGGAAAATGTATATAATAAACAGATTATAGTTTTTTTTTTTTTTACTTTTTGTACAAAAACACCAAACTTTTATATTTTCAGATTTTTATTCTAAGATTTTTGATTAATCTATGAATATTTTTAATCACAAAGATCTCCTTCATTTGCCTAAATTCATTGATCCGCTTGAATCTTCCTATACTATCAAGACTTTAAGATCAATCAAGTTCAATCACTATATCAAAATTACACTAAAAAGGTATGTTTTGTTATATAATGATTAAAATCCAATTTTAACTCAACGTTTCTATATTCATAATGAATAGTTAGGTTTTCTATATTATATTTAAAAACCTATAAAAAATGTCAGGATTGTTGAAATTATATATAGTGTACTTGGATTAGCATAGTCTATATTCATTCTCTTTTTTAACCAAGAAGTTTAATAAACGTACCTTGCCATGCTTTGGCTCGGTGGTGTCTTGATAAACTCCGACACGAACGCCGCCGTAAAAATCGAGGCTAGGCCGGTAGTCTCCGACGAGAACATCTCTTTTATCAACAAGATCCATGTCAAAGAGATGGCTAAAAGACTTGACGTCAAGGACGGCAACAATGTTAGGGTTAACATTGCCTAAGAAAGGAAACGAAGGAGGAATGTTTGTACGGAACACAGTGCTCTTGTACTTCTCTGCCCTTGACCGGAAAAACTTATCCTGTCCTTGGAACCAAAAGTAATCTAAACGGTCCGATATTGATCCCACCAAAGGCCAACCGTAAGATCCCGGCATAGTACGGAGGGGAGGCTCCGTCGGCGACGGTGATGTTAGAGATTTTGACGGTGGTGGCCGGGAAGCAGCGGCCATCGTTCTCATCAACATCTTTTTATGTTTTAGAGCTTATTTGGAAGTTATCTCTCCGGCTTCTATTTTCTATGGACGTGCATATGTCTTGGCAGATAAATAAATAAACAAAGAGACACATGATATTTTATCTATGTACTAAAATGAATACATGTATTTTATATTTTTGGGTCTTTCGTACATAGATATTTTTTATAATTTTTTCCGTCAGATTTTTCTTTTAATCATACATGTGACATTCATCGCTTTTTAACTTTTTTTTTTCTTTTTCAACACAACATATCTATTTATTATATGAGTCTAAAATTCCACACCAAAATAGAATTTCATGTGAGAACTGTATACAATTTCTATCAATCTTTTATGAGGTTTTCTGTAGTTCAGAGTTCAGGATCCTTCCTCGAGTTTTGGTTCTTTTGGTAGTTTTTTCTCTTTGGGTGGACAACTTTGGAGTTGTATTCGGTGATCGATACATTTCCTTTTTTACTCTTTCGTCTCTTCGATCTGTGTTAGAGATTATAATTCTATAGTATCTACGATTTTCATATATACATCTTCGTAAGTGTAGCATATTCTGATTTTGAATTTATTGTGTAAATCTTATTCTTCTTTATAAAGAGAATTGTAACACCATTGATGAAAATACATAAACCTTGAATCATTTCATGATATCAGAGCCACAAAACACTTTTGATAAATTTTATCCAAAAAGAGTTTTTTTTCTCTATAATGGCGACCCCAAACAAGACCCCGACACCGACTCCGACACCGACCATTGAGGTGAGATAACAATCTCACCATATGATCTCACGGCAGCTGACAATCCCAAGGTAGTAGTGATTTCGTATCCACTGCTTACCAGACCAAACTACGACGAATGGGCTTATGGACTGCGAACTACTCTAAGTTCACGCAAGAGTTTTGACTTCCTCAACAGCTTCATTCCTCAACGCGATAGTGGTTCACCCGATCTTGAAGATTGGTTGACGATTTAGGCACTTCTCGTATCCTGGATTCAAATGACAATCGAATTCGCGCTTCGCTCCAACATCTCACACCGTGATGTTGCCAAGGATCCATGGGACCATCTGAAGAAACGTTTTGCAGTCACTAATGGTCCCCGTGTGCAACAGATCAAGGCAGAACTTGCCTCTTGCAAGCAACATGGATTATGCGTGGAAATATACTATGAGTAACTGTTCTGTATTGGGATAGTATGGCCAATTACCGCCCACTTCGATTGTGTGAATGTAGAAAATGTGAGTGCAACATCAACACACTTCAGGAACGAGATCGTGAGGAAAGCAAGGTGCATCAATTCCTTTTTGGACTTGATGACACACAATTTCGGACTGCCTGCTCCAATCTTCTCTCAAGAAAACCATTACCCTCACTTGAAAAAACTTACAACTATGTTCACCAAGAAGACGATATGATGCGTACTGGCTCACGTATCACTGATGATAAACCTGATGTAATAGCTTTTCCTGTCAATGCTAAAACTAGAAACAGTGACACCAATCAATACTGCACCCACTACAATCGTACCGACCATATGCGTGAAGGATACTATGGTGTTATTGGCTATCCTGAGTGATGGGGTGATAGGCCACGTAAATGCAATGCTGCATGACGAGAAAAAGGTTCTCGCAACACTTCTTATCGTGGAAATATCTCATACGCTAATGCATTCCATATTATTGCACCTACCCAAACCAAACACGCCAACTATGTTCTCACATATAGGGACCGTGATACTGTCACTGGAATCTCCAAGGCTCAATGGAAAGTGGTAGTTAGCCTCCTCAACTCAGATAAGAAGCCAAAACCATAGAAACTTTCCGGTAAGTCTTTTTTTTTTTTTTTTGACAAACTCCGGTAAGTCTTCTTATTGATTTGCTTTTGGACACCGGTGCCTCACACCATCTTACAAGCCGATATAAAATCTTAACCGATGTAAGAGATATTGCTCATGTACTTGTGGTATTGGCTGATGGCAGAGAATGAATATCTAGAAAGGAAGGCACGGTTAAGCTAGGCCAAGATATGGTTATTAAATCAGTTTTTTATGTTGAAGATTTCTAAACCCATCTGATATCACTTACTAAATTAATGGACAAAAATTACTGTGATAGCTAATTATTTCCTCATTGTTCGGGACTGTATTACAAGGACGGTGATTGGAATGGGTAAGCGCATAAGAGGGACTTTTCATTATCAAAGTGTTGAGTTGCTAGGTTATGCAGAAATCAAACAAGATGACAAGTATGAACTGTGGCACAACAGAATCCATCACACCTCCTCTAAAGTGATGAGTCTTCTCCTAGTTAAATTATTTACTATTCCAAATAAGCTTGTGATGTATACATGCGAGCAAAACAAACAAAATCTCCCTTTCTAGTTAGCAAATATAAATCAAATGGTATTTTTAAAAAGATTCATTGTGATTTATGAGGTCCGTACAGAACACTAACTCATTCAGGTTCTTGATATATTTTGACAATAGTCGACGACTATTCATGAGGTGTTTGGGTTAATCAATGACAAAATAGAGACAACAACACAATTGAAGAATTTCATCTTAATGGATGACAGAAAATTTCAGTCAAAAGTACAAATTGTCAGGAGCGACAATCACACTAAATTCACATGTTTGTCAAATTATTTCAGAAACAAGGGAATTCTACGCGTAACATCATGTGTCAATACCCCTCAATAGAATGGAAGGGCTGAGAGGTAGCACCGCCACATTTTAAACATTGCTCGGGCATTACGGTTCCAATCAAATTTTTCGATCAAATTCAGGGGTGAATGCATCTTAACGACTAGGTATCTTATTAACCGAACACCAAGTACAGTCATCAACGGTGATATATAATATGAAAGGATTTACAAAAAGAAACCATCATATGATCATTTACGCGTCTTCGGAATTTTGTACTATGCACATAATAACACAACTGGCGGTGATAAAATTACTTCCAGAAGCAAATGTTGTGTCTTTATGGGTTATCCTTACGGCAAGAAGGCCTAGCGATTATTCGACTTAGAGAAGAATCTCTTCTCTTCCCGTGACATGGTCTTCTGTGAATCAGAATTTCTATTCAACGAAATTAAACCAATCCAAAATCCATAAGACAAAACTCAAGAGTCCATTTGAAGAAATCAATAATGGCCCACAAGCCCAAATCACACCAGTCAGTGCAATAACAGTTGGACCACGTCAAAGCCCACTACAATAAGCTCTAGAAATTGAAACAAGCCCACCACCGATTTCAACTGCAAATGACACAGAACTCGTCCTAGACCAAATCCTAGCCGAGTGAATTAACATCGACCGAACCTACCATCGTCGAGCAATTGGGACGTGACCATCGCTGCCGATGGTATACCTCATTTTTATCGGTTTTAAGCTCTTTAATTCACATGTTTTCAGAGTCTTTGTCTGTGTTTTACAGTCTTTTCATATGAAAAACAAGCTTAATCTGGATTATACCCGTAGAGCATGGATTGGAATGAATCGGAGCAATTTCTGGAGTTTCAGCAGAAGAATGATGATTGATCGGTCATCACCTTAATCAATCGATCACACTCCTCAGTGAGAGCCACACACGACGTGAAGATCAACAAACCAAGGGAGATTGATTGATAATCTCAATGCCAGAAGCATGCGCCCGACCTATGGATCGACCTTGCATTCCAGGATCGACCGATCAAGCTGTTCGAAGAATCATGCGCCCGAACTGGAGATTGACCGTTCATCACTGATCAATCGATCAACACCTTGATCGATTGATCCTCCAAGCTGCGAGAAATAACCTAAGTTTTCTTGTTTTGTATCTGAAAGTTTTAAGACCTATAAAACCCCTTTTTATTTTATTTCGTAAAGAGAACATAAACACAGAACTCTTTAGAGACGACTGAGATAGTTTCTGTAAGCAAGGAGAAGATTTCCTCCATACTTTTGAGAAGATTTCTAAACCCACTTTTTATAGTTATTGCAATTTCATGTTTTTTTCATCATGTCTGTTGTTTCTACTTTGATTATGTCTAAGTAGTTTCATAATCAGGTTTAGGGTTTCTACGGATTTAGGAATCGATAATTGGGGATTAAAAAGAGTTTGATCATTAGAAATTCTCCATCTATATCTGTGTGTAATGTTTAGATTACCCTGATCATCTAGTCTATGATTTTAGGTTATTTACTTTCCAAAAAACTGTTAAACGCCTGAACTAGTGTAGATGAGCAACTAGACTTAACCAACGATAGTTGATTGTTAAGAGTAGTTATGGACCAATTGAACCTATTCGATAGTGCATGTTTGCATCTTTAGAGCCAATGACAATTAGGATTTCTAGGTTGCTAAATAGAGTAATAGGCACCACGGAAATGGGTCTATTAGATTTTTATGTTCAAAGTTGAGAATTGTTCTTAAGTATTCCCTGAATAATTTCCCTGGTTAGATTCTTATTTCCAGATGAATACCTGATGTTTTTAATAATGTTTGCAAATTGTTTTAGTTGTTACTTTATTCACATTCAATCATAGTTTGGTGTATCTTGAATTAGAATTGAGCAGTCACTAGTGCTACTACGTTTGCTGTGCACTTACAGTAGATTCATAGGGTTAAAACCTGAGTGTATCAGCCGAGACCCACCCATTACCCTCAAGAATTACGTCTTCAACACCGTTGTGTATCATACATTAGAAACTAGTATATCCAACTCTCTCTATTCAAATTCTAATTATGTCACTAATGAGAGTTATGTGCACAATGTCAATCATATCTCGTAGCCATAACATCTGCAGTTGAACCAAAATCGTTTAAAAAGGCAATGGAAGACAAGATATGGCAGAATGAGATGTCTGGTGAAAGAGATGCACAACAGAGGAATACAGTTGGGATATACAAGACTTACCACCAGACAAAAAGGCAATCGGCTGTAAGTGGGTCAATGAACTCAAATTTAAATCTGATGGAACTCTGGAAAAGCAGTAAGCCCGATTCGTGGATCTAGGAAACAAGTAGAGAAAATGAGTTGGCTATGACGAAACCTTCGCACATGTCGCTAAGATGGGGACCGTCAGATTATTTCTGGATACAATAGTTAAACATAATTGGGATATTGGTGATGGACGTCCACAATGCGTTTTTGCATGGTGATCTCGACAAAGAGGTATATATGTGTCTTCCACTGGGTTTTCAAGCAGATAGACCAAACAAAGTATGTTGATTGAGGAAATTTATTTACGGACTCAAACAGTCTCCACACTGCTGGTTCTCTAAGCTCTCAACAGCAATGAAACAATATGATTTTGAGCATAATTTGTCTGACTTCTCTTTGTTCACTTTCGATAAAGCTGGGAAACAACTCAACGTTCTCATCTATGTTAATGATCTGATCATCATAGGCAATACACGAAGTTATATTTATCTGACTATTTTCACATGAAGGATTTAGGTCAGTTAAAATATTTTCTCGATTTTGAAGTAGCAAGAAATTCCAATGGAATATATCTCTGCCAGAGGAAGTATATACAGGATGTTATCTCCGACTCAGGTCTACTAGGCTCGAGCCCAGTTGCATTCCCATTGGAACAAAACCACCGCCTAGCCATGTCTATATCATATTTGCTACTTGTCGACGATTGGTTGGTATATTGATCTACCTAATTATGACTTGACCTGACTTAGCATATTATGTTCATGTACTCTTGCAATTCATGCATCAACCTCGTGAAGACCATTGGGCTGCTGCACTCAGAGTCGTATGTTACTAAGAGATAATCACAAATTTCAGTTAGAAGGTTGGTGTGATAGTGACTGGGCTAGCTGCCCACTCACGCAACGATCAGTGATCGGGTATATCATTCAACTCGGCAACTCTCCAATATCTTAGAAAACAAGGAAACAAAAAACCGTAAGTGGATCTTCAACAAAGGCCGAATACCGAGAACTAGTCTACTTAACACAAAAACTCATATGGCTGAAACGAATTCTTGTAGCACTTAGCGTCAAACACGATCAACCAATGGCTGTACATTGTGATAGAATAGCGGGCATACACATAGCCACTAATCCCATATTCCATGAAAGAACGAAGCACGTGGAGCTTGACTGCTATTTTTTCTGAGATGAAGTTCTGAAAAAGAATATCTATCTACATCACTTCAACACCAACAACCAACTCACAGACATCTTAACCAAAGGCCTCAGAAGTCAAGGCCATAACGATTTCATGGTCAAGATGGGCATCCAAGACTTGCATGCTCCACCTTGACGGAGGGTGTTAGAGATTTTGATTCCACAATGTCTGCGATTTCATATATACATCTTTGTAATTATAGTATATTATGATTCTAAATTTATTGTGTAAATCTTATTCTTCTTTATAAAGAGAATTGTAACACCATTGATGGAAATACAGAAAACTTGAATCATTTCATTCTTCTTGGTTTTGTGCCATCAATCAATAGTCTAGTAATGATTGTCTGGCTTCTTCTTAAGGCTCATTGGAGTCTTCGACATCTTCATTATTCTCTAGGTTTGGTTGCGGTTTTGGTTTGTCTTCAATTGCAGTTTTAGTTCTTAGGATGTGTGTGTTTTGTCTTTGTGCCTTTCTAATTAAGGTTTCTTTTGTTTAGCTTCCCTTAATCGTTTGGACTTATATCTTTCGTTTGTTTCAAATTTTAGTTTATCCAGAAATACCTATACACGCTCTTATTTTTCAGTTATGTAGTCTCCTTGTTTATTAATATAATTAGATAAAACAATGTATGTATAAAATTATTGAGGATAACCTCAACTATATTCTCCTTAGTTAAGTTATATGTAGCAATGATGATTAACTTAAAACAACAATAAAACAATTTGGGTCGACAGTCTATTTACACCCCAAAGTTTCGATATAATAACAGATCAACTTATACTTAGACCCTCTGTCTAATTCCATCTAAAATATACATGCAAGGTCTAATTGCACCAAAAATTAGATAATGACTATCGAATTCCACACATAGTATGCGTAATCGGTCTAATTGCACAAATTTCTGGACAATTATGGTTTTGTTATAAACCAACAGTTGATTACGATTTAAAACCATTAAATAACCGAACTTAAACCAATTTTAGATCCAACCAAATCACAAATAGACAACGTTTATCCTATCCCGTTCAAATTTAGTTGTCAATTTGAGATTTGATCGGGTTTAGATCCAGTTAATTAATTATTTAAGATCGTAAACAATTGTTGGTTTACAACAAAACCATAATTATCTAACAATTTGTGCAATTAGACCGATTTCATATACTATGTGTGGCATTCGATATTCATTATCTAATTTTGGGTGCAATTAGTCCTTGCATATATATTTTAGATGGAATTAGACAGAGTATCTAAGTATAGGTTGTATCCAAACTTTGGGGTGGAAATAGACTGTTGACCCAAACAATTTCTACAAACTTAAAATGATAAATATATAAATAGTTTTTCAGTTATGCTCCTACTTCTTTTTTCTTTATAAATTTTAATTTCATTAAGTAATGAGAGGGTTTGTAATTAATTACAAAAATACTTTAGTCTTGGCCAAAAAAGATAAAACAGAAAACAAACAAGAATATTCGATAGATTCTCAGTTAGGGTAGTCGATCCATTTAAAATTGAGAAAAATTTGCATTACATCACCTTTTTTGAAACTTTAAAGTTATTTATCAACAAAATAGGTAATTACATAAGAAAGAGGCAAAGAATAATTCAAGTCTCAGTGTAAAGAATAAAGAGAATTAAGGAAGCCTAATAGCAAACCAACGTTGCATTAAGCCATGAAACCTATGAGGAGGCTGGTAGAGCAAAGAAGAGATCCTATTACGAATGGCCTTATCAATTACACAGACACGGCTAAAGAAGAGAGTCATGTCCTGCCATGAATGCGAGCATTCCTCTCACGCCAAAGATGATAGAGGATAGTTTGAAACAATAACCGAACAAGGATCTTGTCGAGCTGGGAAAAACGCATATCAAGTAGATCAATAATGGTTTCCTGCCAATCTGGAGAGATGGAGGAACCAATGATATGACAACATAGATTAAACCAAAAAGAGATACTAAAGGGGCATCCAAAGAATAAATAATCTCAGGTTTCATCCCTTTCTCCGCAGAAAACACAGGGATGAGTATAACACCAAATGCGCATTCAACTATCTGTGGAGAGATGGTTCTTCATAGCCAACCAAGCAATAAAAAAGTATAAAGGAACAGCCTGTGAAAACCAAACAAGATTGAACCAAGAAACTCTCGGAGCTGGGGTACGAATTTGTCTCCAAGTAGTTATAGAAGAGAAAAACTCTATAAAAATATTAGTTTAATGCCTCTAGAGAAAGACATCAGGACCTACATCAGGATTTGGAGGTAGAGAGAGTGAAACAACGTTATAAACTTGTTGAAAACGTCTACAACCTAAGAAAAACCGACCCAGAGAAAGCAGAGGCTACATTTGTAGTCCAAGGAAGGTCAACGTAACCAACACCATAATTACTTGTCATATCTAGCAATTTTCCCTCATATCACCAACTATCAAATCAAAAGTGAGTATTCAGCCCGGAGCATATTTTGACTTTAATGAAAGAATATCCAATACGTCTGAGCTTTAGAATCTTATGCCAAACCAAAGAACCTTTAGAAGTCCATTTAACATC
Source organism: Lepidium africanum (assembly GCA_900406405.1). Taxonomy (NCBI): domain Eukaryota; kingdom Viridiplantae; phylum Streptophyta; class Magnoliopsida; order Brassicales; family Brassicaceae; genus Lepidium; species Lepidium africanum. Next base: position 56,560 of record OVAX01000509.1, read on the forward strand.
CCAGAATGACTCATTACGAAGCAGGTACCTACGAATCCAGTTGACCCAAAGAGAAGGTTTGGAAGATACAATACGCCAAATCAGATGCAGCGTAAAACAACAAGAGGAATCCTTAAGAAGATGAATCCCGAGTCCACCTTCATCCTTTGGTTTACAAAGATCAGCCCAACAAACTTTAGCTTTGCTAGTGATATTAGGAGAGCCCGACCAAAGAAAAGTTGAGAAAAGTTTCTCTATTTCCTTTAAGTAGCGAGAAAGAAGAGAAAAAGTATAGCACCAGAAATTAGTAGTAATGTAAATAACTGATTGGATAAGTTGCAATCTGCCAGCATATGATAGAGTTTTTGAAGCCAAAGAAGACATTCTGGATCGAATTTTGGAAATACGAGGCTTATAATCCACTCTAGACATAGATTTGGTGGTAAGAAGAAGACCCAAGTACCTGATTGGAAGATCACCAATGGGAATACCAGCCTGATCCAAAGCAGAGATAAGAGATGAAGAGTTACTACCAGCAATGAAGATAATCGAGAGATATTTATTTGAAGACTAGAGATGTTTCCAAAGTCATGCATTGTCTCAAGAATACCCTAAAGGGAGCGGGCAGAGCCATCAAAGAGAACGAGTATGTCATCACAAAGCTAAGATGATTCAGATTTACATCCTTACAAAGCGGATGATAGCCAAAACAAGAGGAAGCTGCAACTTGATTTAGAAATTTAGAGAGAACATTATTCATGATCACATTATGGTTGAGGGAGGAGACACCAATGTCTTGCCCTGAGGAGAAGAATCCAAATGATCAAAACTACTCATGGCCTGTGAGAAAGTTGAAAAAACAAAACGGTCGATGATTACCTTAAAGAGAAGAATCCAAATGAATCAAACACCGAGAATAATTGAGATACCACCTGATTCAAAAAAAGCATTAGCATGAGGAAAAACATTCAACCAAGATGAGTTCGCCCGGTCTAGCTTCTTTCCAACGGGATCACAAGATCTTTTGTTGGTCAAGTAAAAGAAGGGCCATTAAAAGGCAGATCAACAATATCACAAACAACATATACCATAATTTCTTGTTTCTTCTTATGTTTTTTTCTTCATTTAAAAATTTTTTTTCTTATATTCTTTGAAAGGGTGATTACTATATTAGTGTTCTCATACTCAGACTCGAGTTGGTTTCATAGGTGGAAAAAATAATTCACGCTTATACATCTTTCATAATTCCTTTGGTTTATCATTATATGGATAAAAAGTTTAAAAGAGAATAACCAAAGATGGACATTGACGATAACATATGTAAATAATTACTGAGTAGGAGACGAGTCTATTTTTTTGTAGATACAGCTTTCTTTCTTTTTGTTAGAAAACCAAAACATAAAGATTAATGTGAGTTGAGAAATGAGAATCGTAAACCATCTTTTTATTTTATTTTTGTGAAAGAAAAACATCAAAATAATGAAAGAATTTAGGTGTATAATCATCTTGATGGAAAGATGAGTTTTTGAAGAGTATTGAATAAAGTTATTTTACACACACAAAAAAAGATAACATATGTAAATCTAAGATTTTAAAAATGTTTTTAAAATATTATTTTTCAGGGAGAAAATAGAAATAATTGCATAACTTTCACTAACTTAATGTTCCTAAATTTGAGGGGGAAAATGTAGATAACTAGTTGAATTAGACTAATTTTGGTTTTAGTTTTTGTCAAAAACTACTTTAAAGCCAATCAAGTTTTTTAAAATACAATTTTTCTAAAGTTTAAAAGTGTTTTTTCCATTAGATGTAACATCCAAGTTTTTGGTTTCTCTTTGTCTTTTTATTAACTTGAAAAAATAACATTAACTTTTACAAAAACTAAAAACCAAAATTTTCGGATTTTGAAAACTAAAACTAAATCCAAAATCCAAAAACTAAAAACTAATTCATCCATTCATGGTATTAGCCTTTTGGATAGTTACAAAAAACTTTTAGCGGCATATTATATTAACGTTTTATGATACAGTAGATTATATATGGTGAATTTAGCAAAAATATATAGGTTTTTACTTAATTAGAAATCATATAAGAGAAAAACATATAGAATACTGTAAATATTTTTAGGACAAAAATACTCTTTATATTAACAAAAAAGGTGTATATAGAATGTTACACATATATAAATGTTGTTAGAGTCATAAATATATTATTACTTGTATATAAACATTGTTAATATGGTACACATAATATTATTAATATAAAAACATATTATTACATGTATACAAATGTTGTTAGTGTCGTAAACATATTGTAATCGCAAACTGCATGAATATAATTACAAAAATATAGAAAGCATAAAACAAATATTGTGTCATATATGATTAGATATCGTATTATAAACATAATATTACCATGTTGTTAAGCCGTAAACATAAAGATACCCGTATATATATATATATATCTATATATATGTCGCTGGTGTGGTACACATATATGTTACGATAAGATCATTAAATATATATTTATAATTTTGTTTTTAAAATAGAGATAAAATAGATATTTTATACAGAAGAAATTGAATAATAGGACCTACATGTGTTACCTAATTTATAAAAAACTTATGTATATCATATTATATAACTCTAAATTATAGAGAATGAAGAGTAATACGTATTAAAGTAATTACATCTCTATCAGATGTAAAACCCAAAACAGAAAATCTTTATGCGAAAAATCAATTTTATTGGTCATATTTTTTAGATATCCAAATCGTAGCTGAAATCACTATTATAGTCTAATAAAATGCACGAGGAATGGAACAAAGCCACAGTCTGAATTGTCCCATCGGTGGCAGTTCCTCGGGTGTGCTTTAGCTCCCACCACAAACTTAATTGTTGTACCCCTGCACGTTATCGTGAAGACCTTTTCTTTTTATTTTTAAATTTTTTCTTTTTAATTTATAAAGAATGTTACAATGACCCATGATCTTTCTTGAAGAATTTTTTCTGATCCGACATAAAATGTCGAGAAACACATGTATTTTATTTCTAACCAAAATAACCACCGCTTGGCTTTTACGTACGAAACAACAGAACTTTTCACATTATTGCGTTATCTGCTAGCATTATCGTAGAAGACCATTCGAACAAAACAAACCAAAACACTTTGAAATACCATTTATCAAATAATATTTTTTTTTACAAAAAAAATTATTTTTGTTGAGAATTATTCTACTCGAGAATCCAACTTAAATTTATTTCAACAATAACCGATAACCTAAAGCACAAGACTCAATTCACTAATCTCTTTAAAACTTAACAGCTTAGTCCTTAGAAAACTAGGTTTACAATTAACATTTTCTTTTATAGACATAAGAGACTAACACCATTTACATAAAAACTTTATAACGTTCTCTCAGATTCTTCATAAATGACATTTTTTTTCTCTTGATAAGTTTGTTAAGATTCCTTCTTATCTTCGATTTGAATTTTTTAACAAATTTCTAACAACCTCATAAGTCTTCCTCTCCAATCTTTATATGCAAGTCATGTGATTTAATTTAACATATTCATGACTCGTGGCATGTCGTCTCTCACGTGACTTCCACTTCCATAATCTTTTTTTTCAATTAGAACAACCACATCTTCAATCTCCCCTTTTTTGACTTGATGTGCATTTTCAGCAATCAGGTTCACGTTCTTGTTTGCATCTTGCATAATCAGGTCCCTGTTCTGGATCAGGTTCCTGTTATGCACGATCTTCTTGCTGTTATGTTCCCCCTAAAATGATTCTCTCCCATAATAGACATCTAGCAGCCAAACTATCATCTCCCCCTACTTGAGTGTACATCAAGACAAAAACAAACAAGTTTCTGTCTAATCGCTAGGATTGACCAATTAGTGTACCAAGATACATAAACACGATCAAGAATTAAAACAATCAAAGGCCAACATTGTCACAGATGAGATTAAGCACAAATTACTTTTTCAACAGATGTCTGATCATCAAACAGACTCGTGAGTGACTAGAATTACAATCAACCATGTGAACGACTCTATTTTGACTTTTCACAAATTCAGTTTAAGAAACAAAAATACCTTGCATTAAGTCTGATCATCCACATAGGACCAATATTTTGCAAAGCCTAGCATGCACCCTACTTTTGAGATGTACGATCAGAATCAAGACTTTGTGGCTAGAATTCCACACTGGCATGCCTTCATCACAAGCTTTTTTCAAAGGATTGAGGATATGAAATGGACCAAGCAGCTGAAATTTTCTTTGGAGAGTCATACACGGTAACAAATGCATACTTAGATGATGTAGGTACTCTTTTCGATTATATGATTGTTGCAACATCACAAGTATAGTATAATCACTTTATTGTAAGTAGATATACCCTTCTTGATCATGTGTTTTGGCAGATCATCACAAGTACGATACTTCCATCATCTACATGAAACTGAATCAAAGATATCACTTGACTTCACAACCTAGTGATTCAGATATTCCACATACAAGTGAAATTTGTATAACGAGTATCATTCACTTCTCAACTCATATACACTTGCTTAATATCTTAGCTCAAAGATCATCTTGTGACGGTATGACATGCAACTATTTCCACTTTGTTCGATCAAACTGATATTTGTGTACTTTTCAAGTGTCTGCCTTTCTTATTCAAAAACAAGCTCATGTCTCAAATCAACTCAACGAAACCTCAAAACATCTTTTAGTACTCACAAATTCCAATTGCAGTTCTCAATTCCACAAAACGATTAAAAGCAAGAGGTTTAGTAAATAAATCAGCTAGTTGATATTCAGTGTTCACATGATCAATTATAACCAATTTCTCCTCAACAAGTTCACGAATAAAATGATGACAAGTATCAATATATTTAGTTCGTGAGTGTTGAACATGGTTTTAGCAATACTAATGGCACTTTAATTATCACAATAAATAAGTAAAGGTTCAGAAGCCATACCATAATCAGTAGACATTTGTTTAATCCATAGAAGTTGAGTGCAATAACTTCTTAATGCAATGTACTCTGCTTCGGCTGTTGATAATAAAACACAGTTCTGTTTTTTATAGAACCAAGCTATTAGATTGTTTCCCATGAAGAAACATCTACCACTTGTGCTTTTGTGATTATCAACACATCCTGCCCAATCTACGTTGCATTACCCTGTCAAACTTTTGGTTGTATCCTTTATGTAGAAAATCCTAATACTTTGTGTTCAGCTCACGTATTTCAGAATATGCTTAGCTGCTTGAAGATGACTTTTTTTAGGATTCACCTGAAATCTTGCACACATTTTCACTGAGAAACAGAGATCTGGCTGACCGGCTGTGAGATATAATAAACCTCCAATCAAGCTTCTGTAAGTTGTTGCATCAACATATTTCCCTGATTCATCTTTGGAAAGCTTATCGTTTGTTTCATAGGGATCTTTGCCATCTTGCAGTTTCCATCCCAAACTTCTGAATCAGATTTTTTGCATACGTGCTTTATTCTACAAAAATCCCATTAGCTGTATGTTTTACTTGCAAACCCAGAAAGTAAGTGAATTCATCGTTCATACTCATCTCAAATTCTCTGGTCATGACCTCAACAAACTTTTTCACCATGTTATTTTTCGTAGAGCCAAACACTATGTCATCAACATAGATCTGCACTACTATGAAACCATTTGCATTGTTAAGAGTAAACAAGATCTTGTCTACACTTCCACGTGTATACCCATTCTTACTTAAAAATGTGGCTAAATGGTCATACCAAGCCCTTTGCGCCTTTTTAAGTCTATACAGAGCTTTGTTCAATTTGTAAACATGATTCATATACATTGGATCTTCAAAGCCTTAGGGTTGTTCAACATAGACTTCTTCCGAAAGAAATCCATTTAGAAAAGCACTATTAACATCCATCTTAGACAGCTTGAAATCCATCTTGCATGCCATTCCAAACAAGAACCAGATAGACTCCAAGCGAGCTACTGGTGCAAACGTTTCTTCAAAGTCAACCCCTTTGACCTGTGAATAACCTTGAGAAACCAGTTGAGACTTGTTCCTAACAATGTTTCCATCCTTATCAATTTGTTCTTGAATATCCATTTGGTGCCAATAACACTGACATCTTTAGGCCGATAAACAAGAACCCATGCATTTAACCGTGCAAAATTCGACAGTTCTTCTTGCATATATGCAATCTAAAATTCATCTAGCAGAGCTTGTATGTCTTAGGTTCGATTTTAGACACAAAACAAGCATAGTCAATTGATTTAGTAGCTTCTTGTTTCTGTGCCATGAAAGCCACGAAAGTTACATTTCGAGCAAGCTATTTAAAATTAATCTACTTTCCTCGAGTAATTCTTCCCCCCCCCTTGAATCTCACCTATAATATCGTTGGAGGAGTGATTCTGATGTACTTGAGGAGGAACATCGATCGGATGTGAATGAACGAACATCAAAGCTAGATTCTACAGACTGTTGAGGCTCATCATTCTCATCAGGTTGCTGAAGTGTCAGCCAAAACGTGGAAGCATCATCAAAGACCATGTTCACTATCTCTTAAACTGTCAAAGTTCGATGATTATATACTCTATATGTCATACTTGAACTTGAGTAACCAAGGAACATACCTTTATCACTTCGAGAATCAAACTTTCCAAGATAATCCTTATCGTTCAGAATGTAGTATATAAATCTAAACACGTGAAAGTAATGTACTATCGGAGTTTTGTCCTTCCACAACTCATAAGACGTCTTTGTAGTTTCTTTTCGTATATACACACGATTGATAATGTAACATGCAGTGTTAACACCTTCTGCCCATAAGTGTTTAGGAGCATTACTTCCATGCAACATTGCTCTCGCCATTTCCTTGCAATGTTTTGTTCTTGCGCTCAACAATACCATTATGTTGTGGTGTTCTTGGTGCAGAAAATTGATGATCAATACCTTGTTCAGAACAAAAACATTTGAAGAGATCATTCTCAAACTCAGCACCATGGTCACTCCGAATGAATTTGATGCCTTGAAGTTCATTTTTAAGCTGAAGTGCCAAAATTCTGAAGCTTTCAAAAGAATCATTTTTCTCACGAAGAAAACGCACCCATGTGTATATGCTGAAATCATCAACCAAAACAAGAATGTATTTTTTCCCAGCAATGCTCTCGACTTGAATAGGACATATAAGATCCATATGAACAAGTTCCAAGAGACTCTTGGACCTAACATGCGGAACAAACTTGTGTTGAGTCTTGACCTGTATTCCCATGCTACAAGGACCACATATAAACTTATGATTTTTTTCAAGCTTTGGCAACCCTCTGATGATCTTTTTGTTGGATAACTTCACCATCGTCCGAAAATTCATGTGACCTAGACGTTGATGCCAAATCTGAGTTTCACTTTCGGATTTAGCAACCATGTTTTGTGAACCAGGAACCCACATGTAGCAATCATTTCCTCTACAAACTCCCTCTAAGTGAATAATACATTTCTTATCAACAACACCACATTCAGTTCATGTAAATGTAACATCTAATCCTATGTCACACAACTGGCTGATGCTAATTAGATTTGCTCTCAGTCCATCAACAAGGAAAATGTTATGAAGTTTAGGTTCTGTTGAACTCTCCGTTGTCCTTTTACCATGAATTTTTCCTTTAGCACCATCACCAAATGTCACTTTTCCAGCTGTGACCACCTCAAGCTCTTGTAGAGAGGCTTGATCTCATGCCATCTGTCTTGAACAACTACTATCAAAGTACCACTTGCACATTGAGTTACCATGATCACCTTTCTCAGTTGTGAATGCTACTATGGAGAAAAAATCTATTTTCTTAACCCAAATCTGCTTTATATTTTTACTGTTGAAGGTAAACTTGTGTTGCCTCCAAATTTTTCGAATCTTAGACTGAAGCTTGTAGCATTGATATCTTCTATGCCCTTTCTTTCCACAATACCAACACTCAAATTAATGAACCCAATTCAATCCATAATACTTATTTTTTCAGTTTTCCACCCTAGACCAGCTCACTGTCATTGAAGTTGATGTTGTTTTTCTCCTTTTTGCTGCAAAGGTTTGAATATCCACAGTCTCTGATGAACCTATAGTGTCCACAAAATTCATCTCTGTGGATTCCTTTCCTTTTTAACCCAAATCGGAACTTGCATTCTCTGTCTTTCCTACAGTCAACAGATAGTCTAAATCCTTGTTCCTTTGGACAACATCTTGATCGGCTTCACCTACTCAAACAGTCTGTTTTCCAGATCAGCATTCTTAGCTTTAACGTATTTGAGTTCATTCTTAGCTTATTACAGCTTATCTACAACAACCTGTATTTCAGCCATCATATGTTTGTTTTCATCTCAAACTTTAACCAACGAAGTCACCAATATTTCCATCTAATCTTCTAGAGTCATATCAAGATCATCATCACATTCTAACTCATCTGCATCATCATCTTGGTGTTCAGTAAGAATCTGATTCACATCACCCTTTTGACTTTCAGGGACAAGGTCAGCGTTCATCTTCTTCCTCATTGATTCATTTCCGCGACGCCAAGATGAGCTACAAAGTTGTTCAGAATGTTATCATCCTCATCACTGTCACTGTCAGTATCACTCAGAGTTGTGATTGCTAATTTTCCACTCAATTTGGACAAGCATTCGTTCTTGGTATGCCCATATCCTTTACACTTGTAGCATTGAATAGTCATCTTCATCCTGGATAATGGACATTTAGATTAAAAGTGTCCATAGCCTTGACATTCAAGACATTATTTGCCAGCTTTGTAGTGGTCTTTATCAGCTGCTTGTTTTGCAGACACCTGATATTCCTTCCTTTGTCCTCTTTATGCTTGTCGAAGGAATTTTTACTTGCTCTTCTAGATTTTCAACTGAATCCTTTTTATGAGATATTTTTCAAATACAAGTGCAATACTCTTACCTTTGATTGTCCCTTCTTTCGGAGTGATCTAAAGCTCATAAGCGTGCATTATACCAACAACCTGATCATATCTTCTTGTGTAAGAGTTCTGAGACACCTCGAGATATGATCAATGACCATAAAACTTAGTTGGAAAACATGTTAAGAATTTTTTGACCAGTTTCTTGTCCTTATACGTTTTTTCCAAGACTAACGCTTCGTGGGCTAAGGCTGACAACTTATAGTTGAATTTGGCAATAGTTTCATCTTCTCCCATAGTCAAGTTCTTGAACCGTGAAGCCAAGATGTCTATCTGAGTCGTTTTCACACTACTTGTACCTTCAAACCCTACTTCAAGGATATCCCATGCTTCTTTAGCACTTTTACAACCTTGAACTCTCTTGAATTGATTGTTGAGCAGAGAGTTGAAAATAGCTGACAATTCTTTGGAATTCTATTCAGCATACGATTTCTCCTCATCAGTCCATTGTTTCCTTGGCTTTGGAACAAAATCACTGTTTGCATCTTTGACCACTAGATGTTCCCAACCTTCTTCAACTGCAAGCCACACATCATAATCAATTCCCTAAATATATTGAACCATCTGCACTTTCTGGTGTCCGTAGTTGTCTGGATCCAACTAGAGTGTTTTTGCAACAACAACCAGTTGTTGCTGTGAATTTTCCATCATTTCTTCATGATCTAACACCTGTAAACAATAACAAACGTTATGCGGCGAACTGCTTTGATACCAATTGAAGAAGACAATTCGGACACAACAAACTAAAAATACTTTGAAATACGATTTATTAAGCAGTATTCTTTTCTTACAAAATAACTATTCTCGTTGGGAATTACTCTACTCAAGAAACCAACCTAAATTTATTTCAACCCTAACCGATAACCTAAAGCTCAATGCTCAATTCACTAATCTCTCTAAAAATTTTGGCCTAAGTTCTTAGAAAACTAGGTTTATAATTGACCTTTTCTTTAATAGACACAAAAGACTAACACCCTTTTCCTTAATTCCCTCTCACGTTCTCTCACATTCTTCTTATCATAAAGGATATTTTCCTTTTTCCTCTTGATAAATTTGTTAAGATTCCTTCTTATCTTTAATTTGAATCTCTAACAAATCTCTAACAACCTCATAAGTCTTCCTCTGCAAGCTTTATATACAAGTCACGTGATTTCATTAGACATACACATGACTCGCAGCACGTCGTCTCTCACGTGACTTCCACTTCTGTAATCTTCTTTTTCAATTAGAACAGCCGCATTTTCAATCATCTTCAATCTATTTACAGTATTATACAAAAAAAAATTGATTTTCTCTGTATTTTCTTACAACAAACGATTTTACGAACATTTTTAGTGAGGAACGATTTCACGAGTAACAGTATTATACATATCATAAAGATTTATTTCCTCTGTCACACATGCAATACATGTTTTTACATGTTTCAATTTGTAAGATTATTGAGGTACTTAAATTTATGCTCGACCTGCCTCATGTCGACTCTGTAAAGGACCAACCCAATACATCTCGAACACCATACTAGATGTTTGATCCCGGAAAAGCAGCCATGAAATCTTTCTATAATGAAAATCAAAGGAGAAAAAGAAAGGGATCATACATGATGTAAAACATTAATTAACTCTTGGTAAATAATTATCGTTAGTTTGTTATATGATCAGATTTTGAATTTATTAGATGTGGTATTAAGCTGAAAGAAAAAAGAGCGAGAAAATAAACATTTATGGAGAAGAAGATCGAGAATTATCATTGAAGATTAATGAATCCGTTTAACAGATACAAAGACTTGTTACTCTTTATATAACAGAGTAACAATCAGTAAATGACTTAACTAACTTAAAGAATAGAAATTGGTTTAAGACAATTATACCAGGGAAAATTTGTAATACATCACTTTTTAACAGCATATATACCCATGTTGTTCTTGAGAAGTCATCTACTATGGTTAAGAAGTATTTATATCCTTCAATTGTATATACAGAAAAGGGACCTCAAACATTTATGTGAAGAAGGTCAAAGGGAGCTTTGCACATGTTTTTTGAATTAAAAGGCAGAATACTTTGTTTTGCAAGGGGAGAAATCACAATGAAAATATGTATTGTTCTTCTGTTTTATATCCAATACATGAATGAGAGACCCTATCTTGGACTTTGATGGATGAACTAACGTATGATGCCATAAAGATGCATCAGATACACTGTTGACTTGAGAACTAGACTTTGAATCTAACATCTTCAAAAGTTCCTCTTTATCCAATACATACAAATTTTTGGCTTGCTTAGCTTGACCAATCCTCTGGCCCTTGATACACTCCTAAATTTCACAAGAGGTAACATCAAAAATTACTTTGCATTTCAGGTTATTTGTTAGGTGGCTAACACTAAGGAGATTGAGACGAAATGCTAGTATAAATAAGACATTCTTCAGCACCAAAGAACTACCCAATTTAACCTCTCCTATCCTAACAACTTTTACTTTAACACCAGTCGGTAAGACAGATTTGTTGTCAATGATGCTCAAACTAGAGGACAGACTTTGCTCATAACCAACATTGTGAGTCACACCACTGTCTATGATCCGTGATTGTACTCCTACAATTCTCAAAGCAGCTACAAAAGAAAGAGTTTTAGAAGAGAAAGTGATACCTGAAGATGCAATTATCGTTCCAGAAGTGGAAGGTTTGTCTTCTGCTACTCTTGTTAATGCCAGCTTCGAGTTACAGAAAGCTAGGAGGTTTTCAATATGTGATTTTGAAAGTACTGAAGTTGGTATTATTTTACTTCCTCATTAGTTTTTGAAAGTGACCGATGCAATGACCATATCTATTGACTAATCTGATAGCATCTAGGCAAATTTGTTATGTGAAAATGGACAATCAGATCTTTCCAAATCTCAGTAGCTCATTAAACATCAAAATACTTCCATAGATTTTTTTACTAACTAACTGTTGCATTTCGACCATATTTTATAGTGAGCATGAGTCTTATATGGTATGGGAATCGATCCATCAACGAAGCAAATTTTGTTCTTCACATCCAACGCAATAGTCATAGCAATGCTCCAAGTATTGTAATTAGAAATGATTGACGTACCAGAATTATATCTATTTGTGAGCATATATAGTGATTTGTTAATTCCTTCAAGATCGTAGTTATCTTGATGTGAGTTTCGAGTTTCTGGATTTACCAATCCAAATGGAGAGAAAAAAAGATCCTGGAGGTGTCAGATTTGTTCCGTTTTGAGCTGGATTAGGCTCTGGAGTTTATGATTTTGCAAAACAAGTCACCTTCTTTGTCGTAGAAGAACCAACGCGACCCAGTCGTTTGGCTTTCTTTCGCAGAGTAACCATCGTTAATAGGAAGTCTTCGGTGGATTAACCAAAGACTTTTCAAGAATTGACCGTGAATTGGTCAAAAAGAATAACGGGGAAGATAGATCTGTTAATCGGAATTGATTAACAGAGAAGAGAAGAAGTAAAGAGCGGAAGGAGAAGAACGAAAATAGTTGAATTTTGAATTTCAACTGCTCTGATACCATATTAGAGCTGGAAGAGAAAAGAGCAAGAGAATAAATGTTTACAAAGAAGAAGATCGAGAATTATCATTGAAGATTAATGAACAAAGACTTGTTACTCTTTATATAACAGAGTAACAATTAGTAATTGACTTAACCAACTTAATGAATGGAGAAATTGGTTTAAGATTATTAAACCTATTAAACCGTAAATCTCTACTTAGTCTAATATGTGCAGTTATAAAAAGAAGAAATTAATGACAATGTCAGTTTTTTTTCTTCTACTAAAACTTTTATTTTTGTTGACATCACTAAAACTAATTCAAATTTTTATGATGTAGAGTATCCAATTTCTTTAGAGGATATTATCACAAGACCGCTATCATTGTCATCCGACTTTGCCGAGTACAATTGCTTTATTGATGGGTCTTTGGAAAATACAAACTCTTTCTCAAGATTATGTTGGTTTTGTTTTTTAAATGGTTTGACAAGTTTTAACTTAGAAGCTTGAGGAATTAGGAAAAGTTTGTCTTCTCTTCATGCCGAGTTTGAAACAGTGCTTTGGGCTATGTCATGTCTCTTTTCTCTCTAGATTCAAGAAATATCAATGACATCCGATTGCTCTGAAGTTGTGAAGATGATCCAAGAACCTAACGAGTGGTTGGCAGTTCAGACTTGTATCGACGACTTTAGGCAGTTTCATAGATTGTTATGTCGTTTTCTCTTACTCTGATCCCTATGCAGCTGAGTTCAAAAATAGATTTTGTGCCCTATAATATATGCGAGATCTATCTAAAAATTTGTCATTTGTAAACTTTATGCCTCATGACTTGTTCATTTCTTTGATTAATTAATGAAATTAAGTTGAAAAAAAATATTATGACGTATAGTGTCTACAATAGATCAATGGTCCTTATTCAAAACAGTAAAGGAAAAATAAATAGTGAAACAACAAAAATTCATGTCAAGTTCTCAACCAATCTTATGAAATAATTAGTCTATATATATATATATATATATATCCCTATAGTGTTGTTACAATTTTTTATTTGTTGAGATCTTAAAAACTATGATCCTATATGTAATAATGTTAAGTTAGCTTTTAACATAAATTCATCTCTAGTTTTAATATCAAAGGTAAATCATTGGTGAATCGGAGCAATGTGAGCAAGATTTGTAGTTATAGGCAATGAGAAGTTGTTAACTGAAGACAGATCTATATAATATACAACTTAAGGTAATTTATATTTTATAACATGACCAAAGTCTTATGAGCTTCTATATGTCTAGTTCTTCAAAAACTAGCTTTTGGTCCTCATCAAATATGATTCACAGCAAAACCCATTTCCACAATTACAAACACTTTTGACTTCACGATGAGAATACTAGAAGCTATTGAGTGAGAGTAAGAAGAGTGAGAACGTTTGTAGAACGACACATAAACATATGGTCCCTTGTGAGGGTTAGACTCTCTACTGACACATTTGTACTCACACGCTGCATGGTCCCAAGACTTTACTTCCATTACAAAATAGTTCCAAAAACTGCACGTCACGTCAAATTTCTGTAACAGCGTTAATGGGACCATACATTATTGAAGCAAAAGCAAGAGAGAATAAATTATTGAATACGTACGTTGAGATAATCAGCATTATTTTTTATGCAATAGGAAAGAGAAAGAAATCTTAGAATGGGACATTTACTAAGGTATCGAATGGTGAATGCAGATAAAAAAATATAGATAACGCAGATCATGTAAATTATATGCAGATTACGTAGATCATGCATATCATATTTTATATTATTATTTTTTTATAAGATTTTTTTTACAATTTTGTAACTTAGATAAAATTTTATGTTCTTCTAATTACTTAACTTATTAATATAAAAGAATATAAAACCTAAAATCATAGATCTTACTAAATTTTAAAACTAGTTTATCGAGACTACAAATATTTAATTAATTTATCTTCAATTTTAAAATGAGTTTACATTTCAAGTAGTTAATGTATAATTTAATTTAAAACTAAATTATGAAATTTATATATTGTATGCTGTATAATTAAGTAAGTTAACGTATAATTAAAATTACATTATGCTTCTAGAAAATATCTTGTTGTATTTAGTTTTCAAATTTTTTTTGTATTTATGTTGCTATTTGATAACTAATTATGTATGTGTTTTAGTTTAAAATGTTTATTACATAAATAAATAATAATATATATTATTTTTGATTTATTTAATTTTATATAACAAATTGAACTACAATGATTATGTTTAGTTGGTTATGTTTCTTTGTAACTTTTATTTTAATTAACAAATTGGATTAATTATAATGTAAACATGTAAGTATTTGTGTAATAAAATAGGTAAATATGTAAGTCTTCTTGTATTAAATAGGTGAATAGTTAAATATTGTGTATTAATTATAACATAAACATGTGTGTATTCGTGCATTAATTATAATGTATATATATAAAAATTAAATGGGTGAAATACATTAAATTGGTGTATGTTCATTTTTTCTTCTTTTATTTGATCTGCATACAAATCAAATTATTTAATTATTATTTTTCTTCTGCAAAAAAAGGTGAGTGAATTGTATTAAATACAGATCACCCAGACTACATTTATTCTGCATAAAATCTGCATTCCATTCAAAGCCTAAAACAAACATTTGAGATAAGTTACATGACTTTAGTTCGCGCCAATAGTCTCAGCTCTCAATCATTGATAATGGATGTTGATAACAATGTGAGTATACCCAAATGATACTTGGATTAGTATTCCTAACAAAGAAGTTATGATTTCAGATTTACTTGAAAGGGTGATTTAAGCTCTTTAGATGTGGTATATTATCAACGGCTAGTTTCAATTGAGCAACCAATTTCGGAATAGTTGTTGGAAAAATAGAGAAAAAAATTGTCTATGGCCATAATAAAAAAAAAAGAAAAGTCCTAAGGTGGTCAATGTATAAATTAGAAAAAATAACATGAAGCTTTGGGTTTCTTTGCACAAAACCGTAAAGCTTTTTATGGCATATTAATTTAAAACTTTCAACTCTCAACCCAAAAGCCCAAACCAAGCCCCACAAACTCCATTCCCAATTCCTTTTTTTCTTCATTTGCTAATTTCATATGAAATTAATTGGTTGATTTTCAGTGATAGGTTCCCCTGGTCTAATCTAGTGTATTTTTTTCTTTTAATGAAATTTGTAATACCCAAACTACACTTAATTGGTTGGAAGAAAATATTTTTTTTTTTGGGTTTCTTTATAAAATAACTCATTAACTAAAGTCAATAGGTTAAATAACCTTCAAATTTCTTTTTCCAAAATCCTTTGCAAATTATTCCTATTTCTACACATAATATCCAAAATGTCATTACCTTTATGATTTTTTATTTAAAATTTCAACAAAAAACCAAATTACTAAAATATTAATAAAAACTCAAGTATTTACGAAATACCATTATTCTTCGATTCTTCCAACCACCATTACCAACCAAAAACAAAGCTCTAAATGGTAGTTTATCTCTCCATTTTCGATCTTTTATGCTTCTTCCCAACCTTCAACCACATTATCTCCTAAACTCTCTTCATTTTTACCCAAAAACTCCCTAATTTTCATTTTACCATTTCAAAATTCTTAAAGCTTACGTTTTTTGGTCCATTTAAGGAGTATAAGCAACGAGTAACGGTTTAGTTCCACTCTGGGCGTTTAAATAAGGTAACTATAATCACTAACTCATATTTAGCTATTTCTTGCATTATTCAGAAATTTGCAAAGAGTAGACTTCAGGTGAAGTCTCCACCCATAGTAGACTTCATCTGAAGTCTCCAAGCCAACGCAGATGTTAGTTTTGCATTTGACTATATTCTGGATTTGGAAAGCAGACTTCGTATGAAGTCTTCTCATTCTTGTTTGGAAAAAAAAAATAGACGGAGACTTCAAATGAAGTCTACTGAATTCTGAGTCAGTTTTGCAATTGACTGAAAATTTGACTTTTAAGTAGACTTCATTTGAAGTCTCCGCAAAAAGAGGAGACTTCAAACGATGTCTACTATGTGTAGATGGGTTATTTTTGTAGTTGACCAACATTAGAGTTTTTTGACCAAAAAAATCTGCAAATTAATTTGAAATCGTATAATTCAGATGAAGTCATCCGCAACTCGGAAGACTCCAAATGAAGTCTACGGTAGATACTCAATAATGGGTCCTACATATGATTTTTGTGAAAAAAATATAAATAAAATAATTTAGACTTCTTTTGATGTCTCTTTTTTTTTTTTGAAAACTACAGTTGAAGTCTGAGCTGTCGGAGACTTCTGCATTAAAAGTTAAACTTAGTCAATTGCAAAAGTAACCTCTATTTTATAGTGTAGACTTCACCTGAAGTCTGCGAAATTATGTGGAGACTTCTAGTTTCAAACGAACCAAAGGAGACTTCAATTGAAGTTTCCTTGTAAAATTTATTATACTGGGCAATTGCAAATATAACCTCAAAAACTGGAGACTTCTCTAGAAGTCTTCTACTTGAAAGTCAACATTTAGTCAAATGCAAAAATAACCGACGGAGACTTCTATAGAAGTCTGCTTTGATGCTCGTAGACTTCATTTGATGTCTCCACAATTTCAAAGCAGACTTCATCCAAAGTCTCTCAGTGCTAAATTTTTAAAATTGAATTTTTAGTGGGTAGTAACGATACTTTTAGCTAATTATATGGTTCTAATATTGTTTATATAATGTTTTGCAGGAAAATAATTCAGCTACATGTTGTTTATGGAGAGTGGGTAATGAAAGACTTGTGTTGGCATTTCGAGGTTGATAATTGCAAAGGAGGAAGAACGTTATTTATAGAGGATGGGTGTACACATGATGAACTTCTTGGAATGGTACAAGATGATTACGATCTCGATGTGGAAACCGTAACTGTAGAGTTAACATATTCACTTCGAGTTTCAATGTTGCAAGAAATGCCACCTAATACTCCTCCAATGTACGTCACAAATGATAGACAAGTTAGAAGCTTGGTTGAGTTATGTAAGCTGCACGTTGTACGTTTATGTGTTGTTGGTGGTTTCCGAGAGAATGCAAATGAAGCAAATAAAGGTGACACAGAATGGGACCATGAGCAAGACAAAAACCAGGATGAAGATCTTTTAGAAGATGACATGAAATACGAGTGTGATTGTGAACCCATGGCCTATGGAGATTATAGCCAATATGAGGGAAAGTAAAAGACGAAGATGGAGACGAAGATGAAATCCATTTTTGGGAAACTAAATCACATTTACCAAGATGACAAATCCCAAAACATATTTGTCGGTATGAGGTTTTCTAGCAAGGAGGAGTTGATATCAGCGTTGCGATTGAGGAGTATACTTTTGAAATTTAATTTCCGTGTAGACAAGTCAACGAAAGAACTTTTTGTGGCAAAATGTTGTGTTCTTGGGTATATGTGGAATGTTAGACCGATTGTGAGGGATGCAAGGGACACTTTTTGGGTGACAAAATTTGAGAATGTTCACACATGTTCAGTGCTAGACCGATATGGTAACTTTAGACGTCATTCACAGAAACATATTGGCAAATTATTTGTAGATAGTTTTGGAAACATTGATGGAATAACACCAAGGCATATCGAAGAGTCAATGAAGACCATGTATAGTCTGAGGTTGGGTTACACTACTTCGTACTGGTCATTGATATACGCCCAACAATTGGTTCGTGGGACGGCAGAAGATGGTTATGGTTACTTGCCTTCATATTTGCATTTAATTCAGGAAGCGAATCCGGGAACTGTTATAGGGCTTGAACTTGATGATCATAATAGATTTAAATATCTATTTATTGTGTTTGGTGCCTCTATAGCTGGATTCCACTTTCTTAGAAGAGTGATTGTGGTTGATGGATGTCATCTAACTGGGAAGTATGGTGGAGTTATGCTACTAGCAACGACTCAAGATGGTAATTTCAGATCTTTCCATTGGCATTCAGTATTGTAGACACTGAGAATGATACTTCATGGGAATGGTTTTTTACCAAATTAGGTAGTTGTTTTTCACACCAACAACTCCATAAAGAATGCATGCGGCACAATGTTTCCTTGGGTAACACGAGGCATATGTTACTATCCCCTTCAGAGTAATATAGTCACTAGGTTTAAAGGAAAACAACTCATGTATTTGGTCAAAGCAGCGGCATATACGTACACTCTTGCTAACTTAAACCGACACATGGACAAGTTGAAGCATATTAACCCCACCCTTGCTCAGTACTTGGTATATGCATACCCGAAGTTGTGGTCACGTGTTAATTTTCCAGGCGACAGATACAACATTCAGACGAGCAACATCGTAGAATCTCTCAACGCCGCGTTTAAGTTAGCCAGAGGATTTCTTATAACCTTCCTTTTAGAGTACATACGAGAGAAAATAGGAAAGTGGTTCTACAAATGAAGGGAAGATGCATCTAGTCTCACAACATGTCATACTCGAGGAGTAGAAAATTTGTTGGCAATACGTGGAGAATATGCAAACAAGATGGTTGTTAAAGGCATAGATACTTGGAGGTTTTATGCTAAAGTGGGTGTGAGAAACTATTTAGTTGATTTGGAGTAGCGAACATGTGCATGTGGTGTATATCATATTGAGAAAATTCCTTGTTCTCATGTTCTTGCAGCTGCATTGCAAGCTGGTCTACATGCTTCTACGCTTATATGTGATAACAAGCTTTTTCGTCCGGTTATCAAATCCTTATACTATATAAGGTTGTCGAACCAAAGCGTGATGTTAACACTTGGGGTATGGATAGCTAACTAGTTCAAGCGAAATCAGGGAAAAACAGTGGATGCTATTGATTATGTCACAATCAACTGAGAATGCAAAACTAAACAAACAGAGAAAACAAACATAAAAATGACTAAGTAAAATCAAAGTAAGCAGAAACACATGAAACTTGAAAACAGAGACTAAGTAAAATACTGAAACAGAGTAAGCAAACAACAGAAATAGATGGCGAGTTGCAGTAATGAAATAAAGATGGGTTTGTGAGGAGAGTGAAGTCAATGAACTAAGCAGAAATCTGGGTAATGATTTTGTCTAACAACCTAAGCATGCAAGTAGTGAATCAGGATACTAAGGTAAACAAGCCACTCTTGTGGTCATGAAATCTCAGCTCAAGCGCAATCCTAACCCAATCTCTTGGTGATTACACGCCTGAGCTGGCATTAGCAAGCCTATCCTACACGACCAACTGACTCTCTGATCATCCAATCTCTTGGGCCAGAATGAGTCAATCCTAAACTGAACCTAAGCCAAGCATATTATCAAACACCTCTCAGGGAGAAATAGCCTATGAATCAGATTTTGAGTGATCAAGTCAAAATAAGCATGAAGAACATTCAATCTAGCACAGCTTATGACAATATTCAAACACAAACATCATAAACCCAGAAAACTGCCCAGATCTACTTCATCTCCTCACTAAGCCCTAAGAAATCTACTCACTACTCATTGAATGAAGAACAACAAACCCATAAAGCATGATTAAAGGCATAAGGAAAGAAACGAAAGTGACATCTACCAACCTAAGGTGAGATTCAAGTAGAAATCATAAATTTTATAAGAACACTAAGAACAGCAAAGAGAAATAAGAAAGAGGCAGAGAGAATTCTGGAATTTGCTCAGAGGCAAAAACTAGGTTAAAACTTCGATCTCTGTTTTCAGCTAAAACAAGGGTATTTATAGGGCTTAAAACACGGAAGCCCTAATTTTAAGTCAACAAAAGTAAAGAGTCGGTCAAATAAAATGAAGTCGGTCTAAGCTGCTTCAGGGTGCATGGCGAGTTGGGGGTTGAGTTCTGGAAAATTCAACTTCAACAAATGCTCAATCTAGGCTGCACTCGTCACACTCTGGCGAGTTGAAATGACTCAGGTTCAAAAATATGAATTCTAGCTAAGTCTAGAATGTTGAACTCGCCAGTGTCAGGTGGGAGTGGTGGCGAGTTCAGTCTTGAAAATTTGGAAATTTGGCTAAGTGCTGAGGCTTGAACTCGCCAATGCATGGTGAGTTGGACATGAAGAGTTCAGCCAAAAATGCAATTTTTGGCTAAGTATGGGAGTCTGAACGCGAGTTGGCTGAGGGAGTCTTGAGTACTTAGTTTATAAAATCCTTAGTTCTTGATGTTTTGGC
Organism: Lepidium africanum; assembly: GCA_900406405.1. Classification (NCBI taxonomy): domain Eukaryota; kingdom Viridiplantae; phylum Streptophyta; class Magnoliopsida; order Brassicales; family Brassicaceae; genus Lepidium; species Lepidium africanum. The sequence continues at coordinate 77,223 of OVAX01000509.1, forward strand.
TCCAACTCTTCAGTTCTAGGCTTAACTTGCAGTTTTCATGCTTGTTTGCTCCAAAATGCTCCGAAT
>OVAX01000510.1:0-49890 GCA_900406405.1 Lepidium africanum
GATTGTTATGTTCTTGAATCCTAGGCCTTAGATCTGCTTAGTAGTTTGTTAGATGAGTACTCGAGATCCATGATTGAGCTGAAATCTTTGAACCTTTCTTCCTCATGAACCCAATTTCATCATTGCTTTATTATCTGCTTGGCTGTCATTACTCTTGTTTATTGCTCTGTAGATTTCACTGTTTCATTTATGCTTTGCCTTAATTTAGGTTTCTTACCATTTGCATCTTAATTCTGTGTTTTAGGATGTTAGACAATCATATCATCTATTTGGCTTGAATTAGAATAGTTTATCACATCCTGAGTGTTAGTTTCACACCCATTTGGTTCGATAACCTTGTATGCTACAGGGATTTGACTAANCCCATTTGGTTCGATAACCTTGTATGCTACAGAGATTTGACTAATAAGGCTTAAAAAAAACCTGTTATCAAGAACAATGAATGAAATTGCAATGTGTTGCCTAATAATCAATTCTAGCTCAAAGCAACACCAAAACAATCCTTAAACCATGAAGCACTACCCCAAAACTTGTATGAGGAAATGACAAAATAATACTTAAGAAGAAAAGACTTACCTTTGCCTCACCATCAACCAAACGGTTGAGATCTAGGTCGATGCCCTTTGGTTTTGATCCATGTGGTCGCATCCATCAGGTTGCCTTCATCGACCAAATGGTCGAGTGAAAACCTTCCCGCTACATTACGTCGACCATATGCTCTCGACCATTTGGTTGAGGCTCTCATTTCTGCTACTTTCCATCGGCCATCTCCATCGACCAAATGGTAGAGCCCCTTACATCTGCTATAAGACCGCAACCCATCAAGTATTTGGTCGAGCCGCGGCTTTCCGCTCATTTGCATCGGCCATCACCCTCGACCAAATGGTCGAGCCTCACTCCCCAAAATCAACCTTTGGTATCTCAAACTCCATTCAACTTTCCCACTTATGTCCATACTCAACCTGACCATAAACTCCACAAGAACACACACTTAACTCAACATAATTAAGAGAAATAAAAGCATTATATACAAGGATACCATGAGATTTCCTCCCAAGTGTGCTTGTTTTACGTCTCAAGCTCGACGTTGTTCATCGCTTTTTATACGGCTTAAGGATTATAAAGTGGAATCTTCTGCATAATAGCGTCTTGAGAGTCAGCAAGGTAGGCTTTGATCCTGTGGTTGTTTACTATGAACTCTTCTCCCAAAGTATTTTGAAGTACAACAGTCCCATAAGGTAGAATTTCTTTCAGTTCAAACGGTCCGGACCATCTAGATTTGAGCTTTCCTGGAAATAATTTCAACCGAGAATTAAACAATAAGACTTTGTCCCCTTTCTTGAACTCTCTCTTCGCCAAATTTTTGTCATGAAAAGCTTTAGTTTTCTCCTTGTAGATTTTTGAGCTCTCATATACATCCCGATGAATCTCATCAAGGTCCTTCAAATGAATCAAACATCTCTCAGTAGCTGATTTGAGATTGAAGTTCAACAACTTAGTAGCCCAGTTGGCTTTGTATTCTAGTTCCACAGGGAGATGACAAGCTTTTCCATATAGCATGTTGAATGACGTAGAGGATCTCTTTGATTTGTCGATTAGAGACTTCAACTTGACCCGATGTTTGAAGATGGTAAGGAGTCGCAACCTTGTGCATAACACCATATTTCTTCATGAGGCTTTCAAAGACCTTATTGATGAAGTGACTTCCTTCATTGCTTATCACAACCCTTGGTACACCATATCTTGGGAAGATGATAGTCTTGAACAATTTAATCACAACCTTGGCATCATTGGTTGGACTAGCAATATCTTCAACCCATTTAGACACATAGTCCACAGAAAACAAGATGTAGAGATTACAATAAGAAGAAGAGAATGGTTGATGTGTCCCATATTTAGCCTAATTTTCCTTTCATTTTAGCATCATTTTCTACTCATTTTGCTGCTTTACATATCATTTTAGGTTCACATAGGGTCATTTTCATGCATTAGAGTCCTTAGACTTTGCATTAGCATATTTTCTTGTTTTTCGGTCTTTCTAGGCGATTGAGACCTCACGTTATGGAGATTGGAGCTCAAATGATTAAGTTGGATGCTTGGAAAGTGAACTTATGCTTAAATAAGAGAAGGCCCGAAGAAAAGCTTGAAAAATTGGCCAAAGACGTGAAGGCTAGCCGCGGCCAACCTACTAAGGCCACGGCCCGAAAAAATGAACAAAGGCCGGTCGCAGCCTAAAGAGGTAGACAAAAACTGGCTGCGACCATACCCGCTACCTGTACTGGTTGCGGGAACCTGCTGTTAACCGCATAAGCCAAGTCGTGACCAGACCCGCGACTAGCACTGGTCGATGGAAAGGAATGACCAGCCATTACCCTCGACTAGACCCGTGACCTGCATTGACCAAAACGCGTGAACCAAAACAATTTGCTTTGATTTTTTGTAGTTAAAACTAGTTTGTCCTGGTTTAGTTGGTTTGATTTAAGTGACTTAAAACCCTAATCTCAAGGGGTATAAATACATGGATGGACCACCAAACACATTATGCTTTTCATAATCTAAAGTTTTTTAAGATCTAGCAATTGTTTTTCTCTATTTTCTCTCAAGAACATCTTTGAAGGTGGTTGAGAACAAACATTGAGATCCACTTGGATGATCCATATTTTTGGATCATTTCTTAATATAATTAATAATCTCTTGTTTATTTCTGTAGCCTTTTTCATTATGCATTGCTTTTATTGCTTGATTACATATAGTATTTTTTACCGGCCAAATCAGCATATTTTTTGAAGCCCCGTAACTCTTCCTCAATCAGGCTTGGGCAGAATAGCAGAGCAAGAATTTGATCATGAGTGAGTAGTCTACTAGAATGATTTAGGTTTTGGCTAGATCTAGGGCTTGGCTTTGATTTTTTGATGCTTAGGATTGTTAGAACATCCTATCTAGGTGCTCTTAATGCTAGATTAATCTTGATCACATGGATTTAGATGCTAGGAAGATTATCGCCCGAGAGGTGTTCGATGAAATTCCCGATAGCCTATTTTAGGAATCTTTCTCCATAGCCTTCGAGAGATGATGTTATGGGATCGATTGGTCATATTGGAGTTAATTGTAAAGCATTTGGGAGCCTTGATCTAACAAATAAGAGTTTAGTTGAGTCATTTCTCTTGAATAGTGATTAGTGTCATGAGAGTGCGCTAGTCTAACTTTTATTATTGTGTTCCATGCCCTATGTGGTGCATTCGTTGGCTCCTTGTTGCATCATTCATTCATTTGCCCTGTCCCTAGGTTGATTGTCATAGCCTAGATCATTTGCTTTTATCATATTGTCATTTCCTAGCTTAATTTCAATTGCATTTATCTTTGTTTTTATCTTGTTTGCTTTGATTGTTAGTTTGGCTATGATTAGTTGCATTTGCTTGTTTCTTGTTTTGTTTGTTTCTTGTTTTAGTTTCTAATTTTGCATCATTCATCTCTCCATTGCTCTAGATTGACATAGGTCCTTGCATTTCTATTGTTGCAACCACTACTCCCTTGGGTACGAACCTCAAGTACATACAACTACATAGTATATTGTGTATTTGTTGAATCTATAAATTTAATTGATGTTTGCTCTCAATACTTAGCACCCATCAATGGTCCCATGAAGTCTATACCCCAAACATCAAAGATCTCAACCTCTAAAATGAAATTCTGAGGCATTTCTTATCTTTTCCTGATGTTGCCTTGATGTTGGAAATCATCACACTTTGAGATAAACACTTGTGCATCCTTAAACATTGATGGTTACCAAAACCAGCTTGCAATACTCTTGGGACTGTCTTGAATATAGCATGATGCTCTCCATAACTTGAATCGTGGCAATGAAAAAGGATTCCTTGAACTGCAACGTCAGTATAACTTATCTTTTCCTTGCCTATAGAGATATGGCTCATCTCAATAGTATCTACTCACTTCCTTGAAGAACTTCATCATATCATACTTGTCAAGGTTAATAGGTTCATCACCACAACAAAGATAGTTCATAAAATCAGCATACCAAGGACCATCGTCTTTCAAATTTTTTGTAGCTGCTACCTCTTTGACAATCACGGTGGAGGCCTTACTTGCTTGAATGAATAAAATGTGCTCTTCACAAAGAGAGTCATCAATTCGTATCTCATCATCAATGTGCAGTCTCGAAAGATGATCTGCAACACCATTCGCTATACCCTTCTTATCAATAATCTCAACATCAAACTCTTGAAAAAACAAGACCAATCTTAACAACCTTGGCTTTGCATCCTTCTTCTTCATCAAAAACTTCAAGGCTGAATGATCGGTATACATAATAACCTTTGATCCCACAAGATAAGGTCAAAAGTTCTCAAAAGCAAAGACCACCACTATAAACTCCTTCTCGGTTCTTGCATACTTGACTTGAGCTTCATCAAGAGTCCTATTTGCATAGTAAATGACATGAAGCTTCTTATCTTTCCTCTGTCCCAACACTGCTCCAACTGCATAATCACTACCATCGCACATAATCTCAAATGGCAAGTCCCAATCCGGTGCTGAACAATTGGATCACTCACCAAAGCTTCCTTAAGCTGCAAAAATGCTTCATTGCACTCCTCATCAAAATGAAACTCAACTTCCTTACAAAATAGGCGTGTCAATGGCCTAGCAATCTTCGAGAAATCTTTAATGAAATTTCTATAAAACCCCACATGACCCAAGAAGCTTCGGATTCCCTTAACTGAGGTTAGTGGTGCCAATCTTTCAATAACCTCGATCTTTGCCTTGTCCACTTCAATTCCCTTACTAGAAATCTAATGCCCGAGAACAATCTCATCTCTAACCATAAAGTGGCACTTCTCCCATTTGAAAACCAATTTGGTGTCCTCACATCTTTGCAAAACCTTGTACAAGTTAGAGAGACAAGAGCGAAAACAAGCACCATATACAAAGAAGTCATCCATACAAACTTTCATTACCTCTTTGATCAAATTGGAGAATATTGACAACATGCACCGTTGAAATGTGGCCGGTGTATTACATAGTCTAAATGACATCCTTCAATAAGTAAAGTTACCATAAGGACATGTAATGTTGTCTTCTCCTGATCATTCGGATAATCAGTAATTGGAAGAATCCGGAATAGCCATCTAAGAAGCAATAACATGAATTGTTTGCTAGCCTTTCTACCATTTGATCTATGAATGGTAAAGGAAAATGATCCTTTCTAGTAGAAGTATTCAATCTCCTATAATTTGTGCAGATTCTATGACCGTTTTTTATCCTAGTGAGAATTAACTCATCTTTCTCATTCCTAATGATAGTTACACCACCCTTTATGGGAAAACTGTGAATGGGAGAGACCCATTTGCTATCGGAAATATGATATATGATTCATGCATTTAGAAGCTTTAAAATCTTTTTCCTAACCACATCCTTCAAATTCTGATTTAACCATCTTTGTGACTCAATGGAAGTCCTCGATTCATCTTCTAGATGGATCATATGTACATAAAGTGATTGGGAAATGCCCTTAATGTCATCTAATAAATAACATATGGCTTTCCTAAGCCTTCTCAATTCCCTTAATAGCAAAATAGTTTCATCATCATCAAGATCAGCATTGATCATAACCGGGTAAGTAGAGTTAGGTCCAAGAAATGTGTACCTTAGCCCTTGTGGTAATGGTTTGAGCTTACCTTTTGGTGTTTTAAGTTCACTACATGGGTAATTTTCATTAACAATCTTGCCTTTGTCTTTATGCTTATCACTTGACCCTGAAATTGGCTCCAACACCAAAAGCTTTGTTTCACAAGAAAGAACCTCACATGAGTCAAGAATGCTCTCATAACCCTTGCTATCCAAACTCAAATAACCAAACTCATTCTTTTTCACGGTTAAGGTAACTTGAAGAGGATCCTCAATATTCACCTCTTCAACCATGTCTCCTTCAAGGATATCCATTTTCTCAATCACAAAACATTGCTTCCCAACGTCCATATTATCCATGATCCTCTCGATGTCAAAATTGACAATAGAATCTCCCAATTGTAATCCAATCCTTCCTCTCCTACAATCCATGAGTGCACCAATTGTAGCAAGAAATGGTCTTCCAAGGATGAGTGGATCAATCAGTTCTTCATCAATCTCGAGAACCATAAAATCAGTCGGAACATCAAAATCTCCAACCCTCAAAGGCAAGTCTTCAACTATTCCAACCGATATGCGAACTGAACGATCAGCTAGAACCAATGAGATCCGACATTTTTGAAATGATGTAATACCAATCCATTTAGCAACTATTAGACACATCTAATTCACACTAGATCCTAGATCACACAAGCACTTAGGAAATCATGAAGTCCCAAGAGCACAAGGAAGAGTGAAGCTTTCCGGATCCTCTAACTTCTTTGGTAAATCTCTCTTGGTGATGGCACTACATTGATAACTCACCCTTACCATTATTTCTTCCAACTTTTGCTTGTTGGTGACCATATCCTTCAATAAACCTTGAGTATGTTGGGTTTGTTCTAATTACATCCATTAGAGGCATCATGACTGTTATACCATCCATTAGTTCCATGAACTTTTCTCTTTGCTTGGCCAAAATCTGTTACTTGAGCGACCCGAAAAGGGTAACTTTGGCTCATAAGGTGGTGGAAAATACTTCCTTGCTTTCTTTAGAAAGTTGTCCTTCTCTTCAACTTTTTCTTCAACCGGCTTGTTAGACTCCTTAACAACTTCACTTTCCCCTACCAGAACTTCTTCCAAATGCACAACTTCATCTTCCTTCTCATCTACCCCTTTCTCTTTTGGTTGCTCATCTTTCCTTGGTGAAAGCTCCTTACCACTCTTAAGAGTAATCGACTTACAATAAGCCTTAGAGTTAGCTTCCGTGTTTCTAGGAGGTGTGGGAACCGATCTAGTGCTTGTTGAAGCAACTTGAGCAATTTGATTTATCAAAAGACTTCAAATTAGAGTAGATGTCTTCAAACTTGGCTTAAGATTTGGTGTGACTCACCTCAACTTTGTCCTTAATCTTATCCAACTAGTTGTTTAGTCAAATCTAGTTGAGATTTTGCTTGACCCTCAATGATTTGTCTCATCATGTTTTGAATTTCTCCTGATTCACTCACTTGAGGAGGTTGATAAGTATTTCCTTGTGGTTGCAACGAAGGTGTAATCTTGAGTTCGGATGAGAAAAGATTCAAAGGGCTTTGAACTGGTACTCTTCCTGTAAAACGCCATGATGTGTCTTGAGGTTGCTTAAGTGGATAGTATTTGCTTCGATTGTAGGATCAGTTTTGATAGCCTCCTTGGTAGTTTCCTTGATAATTTCCTTGATTTCCCAAGTAGTTACATTCCTTGCACAAAATCACTACCTTCATAGACCGACTATGGACTTCCTTGTTGTCCACACCAACCTCAGTAACAAAATTCACAGCTTTTTGTTTCACAAGAAAAGCCTTCTCAACTTGTCGATTTTATCATTGAGCTCCTTAAAACGTTGACTGTCCACATTTGAATCCCTTGTGCTTTTATCATAGTCATCACCATAACAAGCTTCACTATGAGCTAAGTTCTCGATCAATTGTTCCCCTTAAACTGTTGTTAAACTTCCAAAGCTTGCATAACTTGTTGTGTCCAAAGCTCGCCTATAGTGCTCTAATGTTCCCCCATAGAAAACACCCAACAAACTCTCCTTAGAAACACCATGATGAGGACAACTCCTTGTATACTCTTTCAATCTCTTCCAAGCTTCATAGAAGTTCTCATTACTCTTTTGCTTGAAACTCGAGATGTCATTTCAAAGCTTGACGGTCTTTTGTCTTGGATATAACTTGGTGATGAACTCTTTTCTTTACCAAATCCCATGTAGAAACCAAATCTGATGGAGTATTCCTCTCCCACTGTGAAGCTTTGTTTCCAAGAGAGAATGGAAACAAGATCATCTTAATGGTATCTTTATGGATACCATTCATCTTAATCATCCTACACAACCTTTCAAAATAATCTAAGTGATCAAGAGGGTCTTCTAGAGCCAACCCATTATATTGCTGGTTTTGAGCCATGTTGATCAAACTAGACTTGACCTTGAAGTTGTTTGCAACAATAGCTGGAGTGGGAATACCATATCGAACTTGCCAGAGGTTAAGCTCGTCAAAAACACCTATTGGTCTAGCAGCAGCTGGTGGTGGATCAAACCCCGAAGGTCTATTCTAAACTCCAACTCCATTCAAATTCCCATGTGGAGGCACATTTTGCTCAACCGGTGGTGGATCACCTTGATTATCTTTTCTTAAAAAACGAAGGTGATCTTCCCTTTCTCTTGCTCTTCTCTCGTTTTCAATTCTCTCGTCCAGAGGTAATTGAATAATGGATGAAACAAGGATTCACTAATGCACAACCTAGGGCATGAAACAAAACAATCAATGCCAGACTAACCCATTCTCATGGCATTAACCTCTATATCTAAGTAATCAATTAGACTAAACTCTCATTTGTCTAATCAAAAGCCTAAAATTCATGAAACACTTGTTCACAAAGACCACTTAATCCCATAGCATCAGCCTCTCAAAGGCTATGGAAGAAAAGCCCTAAAATAAGCTCTCAAAAATTTCATCGAACACCTCTCGGGCGATAAAATTCCTAGCAACATTCTTCATGTGATCAGCATGAATCAAGCATTCAAACTACTGAAATAGGAAGAAACTAACAACCTAAGAATCATTGAACGATTACCCAACCCTAGATCTATCCAAATTCTAAAACCATTCTAGCTAACTACTCACACATATTGAAATCGAAAATGCAAGCAATAACAAAGATGCACATAATGAAAAAGAGATGAGAAATATACAAGAGATTCTTCAATTGGTTAAAGAAATGATCCTAGAAAGAATCGTTTAAATGGATCTCAAAGTTTCTCTCAAATCTCTCTCTCCAATGTTCTTCGAGTAAAAGCAAATATAAACTTAGAGAATATAATGCTAAATCGAAAATGAGAGGCTTAATGTTATAAAGTCTTCTTTCTCCATGTATATATACCCCTTGGGATTAGGCTTAAAAATCATAAAAGTAAACCGGGTTGACCTGGGACAAACCAGGTTAGCCCGAGATAAACCGAATCAAACCAATAAAAATTGCCAAGTGTCCAAATGTTGTTCGTGTGGCATAGGGTCTGGTAGCTTGTTCGACCGAATGGTCAACGTGTATCAATCTAGGGCATAGGCATCAGACACTGTTGTCGATGAACCGGTCAAAGCTCTTTGATCTGCTACAAGCCCCCGGGTCATGTACGTCGGGTTAGTGGTCAAGGTTGGTCTACCCGCTGCTAGCCATCGGACGCGTGCATCGGACGTTTGCTCGAGGTTGCACGATCCGCTGGTTTGCATTAGACGCGTGTATCAGATAGGTGGTCAAGGTTGCGGGTGAATCAGATCGGACGCAGTCGTCAGTCATTTACTCGAGGATGGATCGTGGGCAAACCTTTGTCTTTTTCCTTCGTCGGGCTGCGGCCATCAAACGAATGGTCAAGGTTACATGTGTCCTTCTACCTCTATCGACCAAGGCCGTCGGCCAAATGGTCGACCTCATGTCCCAAATCTCCTTTGTCCATCCTTCTTGTTCCAATCCAATCTCATTTCATGCATACTTTATCTCTTAAGTTCTAAACCTCCATGTTAATGTTTCCAATCACCTAAAAAAAGTGAAAAACACGAAAATATGCAAATGCATGATCTAAGAACATTAATGCATGAATGATACACAAAGTGAATCTAAAATGATACTGAATGCAAAGTATATGAATGAATATGATGCAAAATGATGATGAAATATATGCTAATTATGACATATATCACTTGACACTTAAAGCAAATTATCTCACGAGTCCTTGTAGTAGTATTAGATGTTCTGGTTCTGCTCTTGAAGTCTGAATGAGCGGTGGCAGGTTTAGAGATTTCCTTAGGCTCAGCAAAAGCCTTTTCTCTCGTTACATATCGAGTAGTAGTTGAACTAGCTCCAAACGCAGACTTTGAACCCCTTCTTTTGAGCTGTTCTTCAATTAAATTAGCCTTGTGATATATCTCATCCAGATTTCCATAGCTTTGCATCTCCACTCTATCTTGAATGTCACGGTTCATACGACCTAAAAACCTAGCAATGTTTGCTTCATCATCTTTGATTATATTGGCCTTAAACATTAGAGACTCCATCTCTTGAAAATAATTATCACACCGATGGTTCCTTATGTCAAACACCTTAGCTTCTGGTGCAGCTCTCAGTGATAGTTATTTTGCACAAAATGTTTTCTTAAAAGTGCCTTCAATTCTTCCCAACTATCAATAAGCGGATCTCTATTTTTTTGTGAGTTGTAGGGACCTGATCCCACTAATTTAGAGCATAACCATAGAACTCTGTTGTAGCTAGCTTCACCATTTTGTAATATGTGTAGTCTTGATAATCATAGATCATCTCTATTTCCTTCTCCCACTCCAAGTAAGCATCTGGGTTATTCTTGCCATAAAAGAGAGGAATTTTCAGATTCATGTTCTTCATATCATTATCAGCTTGAGTTGTGAAGAGCCTTGATCCATTTAGTGAAGACACATCATCATGATCATCAGTTCTATTATGCCTTTGATGTTCTTGACCCAAATTTTTAGTCTTTTCTAGACTCCTTGGCATAGGCTCTCCTTTAAGCTGATCGATTCTCTGATGCAGTTCTTCTCCTTGTTTTTGCATCATTTGTTCAACTCTAGCTAAGACTGCTTCTAACAAGAGTTTTTTGGAGTTGTTGATAAACTCCTTTTGTTTCCTGTTGATTCTCCATTGGTACATAATACAAAACAAACAGAGCAAGTCAGTAACAAATTTTCACAGAATTTTACAAGCAAATATGTATAGCTTAATGAACTGGTACGCTTTCAATCGCCAAAAGCACACAGATTTGCAGTAATACACTATAGGAAAACATGTTTTCTTAGCACTCGAAAAACAATATCACAAGATATGAAAGCGTTATTAAAAGCACTTTGTCTACCCCCGTCATAATAAGTCAGATACTTTAGATAACAGTTTTTTCTTATGCTATCATTTTTAATATATAATAACGCTTTTTTATCTGCAATGATCTTAAATACAATTGCATTTTTTTTTGTTCTTAATTTGTATATTATTGCACTATCAAATTATTTATATATTTACTATAGCATTCAAATTTTGTGATATATTGTAGTTTGTTTTCACTAATTTAATCAGGGATGTTTTATTTGGATCATTAACAAATGTATATTAATGGAACGAGAAAAAAAGTTATATAACTCACAAGGGAGTAGCTCAAAATATTACAGATAAATATTTCATTAAGCTCACAAGTTTTCCTCTTCAAGCGTCCATTTTCTTGTGACTAGTCAAGGATCTGAGCAACCTAAATAAACAAGGCATTTTTAAGCGATTTCCGATGGTGTTCTCCTCAGCCTTTTTCTTCCTCTTCTTGTGATGATTTTGGGCCTTCTCTCAGTTTCTCTTTGGTTTTGTTGAGGTCTGAGATCTCCGTTGATTGTCTTGTTACTCACGGTTCTTATTCCCTTTCAATGGCCCCGATCGTGTCTCGTTTGTTCATCTTTTGAACATCTGATTTCACGGTGGTGTGCCACTGTGATGGTCTTATGTTTCTCGTCAAATGATCATTTATTCTCGGAGGTTTTGGGATTGTGTTCAACTAGGGTTATCTTAAGCTTGTGGATATTATTATTCCTTTCAATTATCTGGAGGGATGCGGCTAACAAGTCTAAGGTTTTGTTGCTTGGTTACGTTTGCCTATATGCTACGGTGGTCTTGAATTGGTTTTCGGTGTGTGGTGCTTTCATGTTTTTTAAATCCTTCACGTTACCGTTGTTTGTTATTCAAATTTTCCTTGCCACCATCTTTTGGTTCCGAAGTTTATGCTACTTTGAATTTGAATTATTTGATTTTTTATTGATTTATTTGGTATTGTGGGACTAGGTCATCGCATGATTAATTATATATTTCGTTTGCGTCATATGCTTCAAGTTTTCGATTGGCTTCATCTTTGGTCATTATCTTCATCTCGTGATTTTCTTCTCTTCCTCTACCTTCTTGCTATGGCATTGTCTAGCTCTTCTTCTATCGCTCCCATTAGGGTTCCTTTCTTTGACAATTCTGATTTGATCAAAGGTTTTATCAAAACTCACCTTGGTCGCTGCTTTAATCCTGATGTTCAAGATGTGGGTGTTCTTCTCATCCGCTTTCCAAAGATTTAGAGAATAGAGAATCGGGTTCATGGGTTAGATTTAGGTTTTGGCAAGTTTCAATTCAATTTTGAAACTAAGGAAGACATTGAAGAAGTGCTGCAGCTACGTCCTTTTCACTTCGATCATGGGATGGTTACCTTGGTTCGATGGGAACCAGTTGTGGATGTTCACTTTCCATCATTGATTGTTTTCTGGATTCGAGTTCTAGGGCTTCCAGGTCAGTACAGAGCTCCTATTGCTTTCCAAGTAATTAGTGAGTCTTTGGGTAAAGTCCTTTAGATTGATATGGACTTTGGTCGTGTTAAGGTTGAAATTGATAGCTTGAAACCCTTAGTTTAAGCGCCATGTAGAGTTTCGGAAGGGAGAGTTAATCGAGATAGGATTTGATTATGGGTGTTTGGTTGGCTATTGTGGTGTCTGCTCTAGTTTATGTCATGCTTCTGCTAAGTGTTTGTTGGCTCCTGTTACGGATGCTAAGAAAGAAGAGGATCGTCATAAGGAGTTTACTTCTGATGGTTCTTTGAGTTACAAGATGGTTGCGACTGGTCCGAGTTCAAAGTGGCAAGTTGTAGACCGCTCACACCGTGGAGGTGGACATCATCCTTCTGGAGATGCTAGGTATTCGACTCGTCCTCCTCATGGCCCTTATGTTCCATCTCGTGCTGGTCGAGGTCCAAGTGGTGTTACTTCTGGTTTTCGTAACTCTAAGGGGAAGGAGGTTATCATCGGTTCTGCAGGTGATGTTCCCTCGAATCCTAAAGATCTTTCCGATTCAAAAGCCATCGAGGATAAGGCTAAATTTTCTGTTGCTGCCCCTTTAGTTGTTGATGATGTTGCGGCTGCAACAGATCTTTTACCCCCTTCTAGTGTGGTTTCCAAGCCTAGGCGTAGGCTACTTCCAGAGGATTCTCTTTCTACTCATGTGGCAGCTTTGGAGGAGGGTATGGAGTGTGATACTAACCAAGTTAACCCACAGATGGATTTGGATGTCATTGCCGACGATGACAGCTCGCTTGGTTCCGAATGGAAGTCTGATTTTGGAGTTGATGTTGAGAAGGTTGACAGTGAGGTGAATTCGAAGTCTTAAGATGAGAGTATGGTTCCATTTTCTGATGTTGAAGCTGTGACAATCCCTTCTTCTGTTGATAAGAAGGCAGCAACGACATCTATGACTCTTCATGGCTCAAGCTCAAGGAAGCATGTTGGTAGTGTTGTCTCACTTAAGAAGAAGGGTGGTAGGGGAAAGGCTAAGGCTGCAGCGATTCCCAATGGTGGCGAGGGTATGCCTCCTTCGGGTTGATTTTTTAAATCGTTTTAATGAATAAGTATCTTTGTTGGAATTGTCAAGGGCTTGGGGGTTTATCTACTTTTAGTTATCTTTAAGATATTGTTTCTAGGAATAATCCGGATTTCGTTTTCTTGAGTGAGACAAGAAAATGTAATAGGTATTTGGAGTCTTTAGATTCTACTTTGGGTTTTGATGATTTTATTTCCGTGGAACCTATTGGATCCAGCGGTGGTCTTGCTTTACTTTTTTGTAATTCTTCCCTTGTTACGTTGAATTTCAAGAATAAAAACAAGATCAATATTTCCTTTATACTTAGTGATGTTCGTTGTTTTGTTACTTTTTAATATGGATAGCCGGTTCAGAATTTACGTGAACATGTGTGGGAGCGTCTTACTCGCTTTGGTCTTCGTCGAGATGGCCCTTGGCTTATCGCGGGTTATTTTAATGAGTTATCCGGGAATCATGGAAAATCGGGCGGTCAGCCTCGTTCTCTGATTTCTTTTGTTCCTTTTAACGACATGCTTAGATCTTGTTGTTTGAGTGAGTTTCCCTGCTTAGCTAATACCTGGTCTTGGAGAGGTATGCGTTAGTCCGGTTTAATTCGTTGTAAGCTGGATAAAGCCTATGGAAATTCTGACTGGTTTTCAACTTTCCGTAATGTAATTACTCGTTATTTAGAGATGATTGGCTCAGACTGTAGGCCAATTTTTATTTCGTCTCAGGGTTATGTAGTCAAAAAGGGATCAGGTTTTGTCTTTGACAAATGTTGGTTAGGTAAACCGGGTTTTTCTGATACTATTTTCCGAGGATAGACTAAGTACTCTGGCTTGCGTAAGTGTTCTTTCTCGGCAAAAATCGCTAATTGTCGACGAGAATTATCTCGATGTAGGGTGGCTAATGTTCCCTCTGGTAAAGTGCATATTAAGCTTTGTAAAGCTGAGTTAAAACGTCTTTTAAATGATGATTCAAGCTCGCTTCCTGCGATTTGTCAGGCTTCAAGTGCTCTTCGGTTAGCTTATTCAGAGGAGGAGCTATTTTGGAAACAGAAGAGATGAAATAGGTGGTTAATGGAGGGTGATAAGAACTCTAGGTTTTTTCATGCTCTTACAAAACAACGTCGGGTGAAAAACAGGATTTCCAGTCTGATAGACTCTTATGGTAGTTAGGTTTTCCGTGAACCTAAGATTGCTCGGGTTGCTTTGTCCTAATTTTAGGAGATTTTTTCCTCTCGGGGTAATGTTGATTTTGGATCAGATTTAGATTGTGTTTTGCCTAAGGTTCTCCCTGAGTAGAATACTATGCTTTTATCTCCTGTTTCTGAGGAGGAAGTTTGGCAGGCTCTCTTTTTAATGGATCCGGGGAAAGTTCCTGGTCCAGATGGGATGATGACAATATTTTTTTCAACAAGCTTGGTGTACGATCAAGGATGATTTAGTTCGTTTGATAAATGATTTTTTGGTTTCTGGTTCGTTTGACCCTCGTTTGAACAACACAAATATTTGTTTAGTTCCAAAAGTGGGTCATTTGTCGTCTATGTCTCAGTTTAGACCAATTAGCCTATGTAATGTGGGTTATAAGATTATTTCCAAGGTGTTCTGTCTTCGTCTAAAACGGTTTTTCCCTTCCTTGATTTCGGAAACTCAATCAGCTTTTGTTTCTGGTCGCATCATCTCTGATAATATTATGGTAGCTCACGAAATGTTCCATGCTCTTCGTACTAATAAAGCTATCAGGAATAATTTTATGGCTGTTAAGACAGACATAAGTAAGGCATATGATAGGGTTGAGTGGGATTTCTTAGAAGCATTACTGCTTCGTCTTGGCTTTGATTCTCGTTGGGTGACTTGTGTTATGTTTTGTATTCGATCTGTTTGTTATTCGGTCCTTATAAATGGTTCCCCCCATGGTAATTTTTCCCCGGGGAAGGGTTTGAGGCAGGGAGACCCTCTTTCACCTTTCTTGTTTATTCTTTGTACTGAGGTCTTAATATCTAAGCTCCGGATTGCAGAGTCTCAAAAAAATTTTCTGTATTGTCATTGCTAGGAATAGTCCTTTGGTATCCATCTTCTCTTCACTGATGATAGCCTGTTTTTCTGCAAGGCTTCCAGTGCTGAAGCACAGGTTGTTCTAGAGGTTCTTCAGGATTATAAGCGTCTTTCTGGTCAACAAATAAATTTTAGTAAATCATCCATTTTGTTTGGGAACAATGTTGATATCTTGACGAAGTCTCAAGTTCAAGACATTCTTGGTATTCATTCAGTTGGCGGAATGGGTTCTTATCTTGGTATTCTGGAAGGTTTGGAAGGTTCTAAAACCAAGGTCTTCAGCTTTATTCATGATCGGATTAAGGAAAGAATTCAATCTTGGTCTTCACGGTTCTTATCAAAAGGTGGTAAAGAGGTCTTGATTAAATCGGTGTTGTTAGCTCTCCTAGCCTATGTTATGTCTTGTTTTCGTCTCCCGAAAGGTTTATGTCAGCAGATAACCTCTGCCATTGCGGACTTCTGGTGTCGAAAATCCACCTCTTCTTCCGGTATTCACTAGGCCAAATGGGAGAATCTTTGTCATGGGAAAAATGAAAGGGGTCTAGGATTTCGTCAGGTAGAGGATTTTAACTCAGCCTTTTTGACCAAGCAGTTATGGTGTCTTATTGAGTGTCCAGATTCTTTATTTTCTAGAGTTTTTAAAGGGCGTTATTTTTGGAATTCTAATCCAATGACTTCTCGTAATGTCTCCTCTACGTCTTATGGTTGGAGGAGTATAATCTCGGCTCGTTCTTTGGTCTCTAATGGAATGATTATGCAGGTTAGTAATGGTTCTTATATTTCATTTTGGAAAGATCCTTGGATTCCGGATTCTCTTCCCCGCCTAGCCATGGGTCCTGCTTCGATTTATTACCCCGATCTTACTGTTGACAAATTAATTGATCCTCGTACTCGTAGATGGTGTGTACCTCTAGTTAGACAATTTTTGTCTCCTTCGGACGCAAAATTGGTTCTAGGTATCCCTTTGTCTCGCGTTCCTTGCTCAGACAAGATAAGTTGGCATTTCACTAAGTTCAGTCTTTATACAGTTAAGTCTGGATATTGGGTTCAGCAGAATGTAGCTTCACAAAGTTCGGTGTTTTTAGGTCCTAACATTAATTCTCTTCTGGGTAATGTTTGGAAACTTCCATGTCCTCCGAAGATTAGACATTTTATGTTACAGGCGCTCTCTGGTCATGTCCTTGTCGGCCCTATCTTGGCTAGTTGGGGTATCCACTGTGATGGGTCATGTTCTCGTTGTGGAGACCTTGTTGAGTCGATCAACCACATCCTCTTCCTATGTCCTCTGGCTAGGCAATCTTGGGCTTTAGCTTTGATTCCTTCGGGGTTTAGAGATTTCCCTAGCTCGGCGTTAGTTAGTAACATGGATTTTCTGCTCTGGCGTATCCCTTATGATATAGATTCTTCTGCCTTTCCATGGGTCTTGTGGTACATCTCGAAAGCCCCTAATGATAAAGTCTTCTTAAATATTGATAGGGATCCCAGGGAACTGGTGCGTTTCGCCGAGGTGGAGGCTGCTGCATGGTTATCTGCACAAGGACCTGTTTCTACGCTGGGTACGTCTCTCCCTCTTCGGGTTCCTTCATCTCTGGGTATTCAAGAAGCAATCCAAAGGCCTTTAGTGGGTCATCCGGGTTTCACTGGACACCGATGTTTTGTTGATGCTTCTTGGAAGGATAGCAACCTTCACTTTGGGTTCGGGTGGTTTTGCTTCTCGGATATTGCTGCTGATGTGAATTATGGGGTGTGCGGTGTCTTCCATTGTCCCTCCATGCTGAGTTTGAAGCTCTCATATGGGCTATGTCCTCGCTCTTATCTCTAGGTTACTTGGAGGTGGATTTTGCGGTTGATTGCGCAGACATCCTACGCATGGTGGACGACCTAGGAGGGTGGCCGGCTTTCTCAGTCCTTCTGGAAGATTTTATTTTCCTTCGTAGCTTTTTTAGGCTCTTTTCCTTTTGTTAATACCTCGTTTGTTGAACCACAAAGCTGATTTCCTTACCCGTGGTGTTAGGTGGCTTGCTAGAAATCAAGCTTTTGTGGACTATGTATCATAACATTGGTTGAACCGTTTATTTAATTGAGTTAAGTAAATAAAAAAATAATAATAAACAAGGCATTTTTAAAGATTCATTCATCGAAACCCTAAGTTACTAATAAATCACCAAATCACCATTAACACAACAAATAAGACAACTCTTACCTTAATAAGGTGTGTACCTAACCAAGTGAATTATTGAATCATCATCATCAATATCAAATTCAAAAAGTGAATCAAAGCAGAACCTAGCTCACATTCAGAAAAGGAACCTCGATCTCCACCACCCAAGAGTTTGGACATGTGTTTGATAAGAACTCACCGGCAATAAACATGATTGAAACCACCTTCAAAAATGAATTCAACAAAAAACTTTAATTAAAGAAGAAATAACAAGTTGGATTGGGATTATTAGAGAGCTCACCACCTCTCATGTGACATGAAACGAGAAACTACTCGATTGTCTACCTAAACCTAATTAGAATAGCTTTATATAGATGACTAGACTGAATTACAGATATTCAATAAGAAAACAATAGAAGCCCAAGTGAACCCAACCAATTAACACTTGTAACAAATATATCGATACCATGGTGACTTCTTATCATTACCCCCCCCAAAGAAGAAGCTTGCCCACAAGCTTGCAAGGGAAATTTCAGACCTTCTGATTCAATTGTGTAAGGAACTACAACACTAGAGTCCATAAAATTGTCAATGAGCTCAATCTCTTGACCATTGATTATCGTTAGTACTTTCAGATGCTTGTTAGGACAATCATGGCCATAATGATAACGTGCATCACAGCGGAAACATTGACCTCGGCGACGATAGTATGCATATTCCTCTGGAGGTAATCTATCTTGACTCTGTTATGAAGTTGGACGAAGTGGCAAAGCTGGAACATTCGAAGTTGAAGGAACAACAGTTGAAATCTCTCGAGTACGCCAAGACGAAGGTCTGTTACTTGAGGAACAATTGTACCATGACCAGAAACAGGGGCATTAGCAACAACCTGACATAAAGTTCGAGATTCCAATCTCACAGTAGCCTTAATCATATCATCGAGATCTATAGGCTTCAAAGACGAAACCAAATCTTGTAAAGCATGACATAATGCGTTAAAAAAGATATGCTCTAAATTCTCATCTGTAAGATTAAGGACTTGAAAGGAGAGGTCTTCAAAATCCTGTAGTAAAGCTTCTAAAGACCCAGTCTATTTCAAGGCAAAGAGACACTGATCCGGAGGACCAGAGTTACCAAACGTTTAAGCACTTTCTCCTTAAAGTCAGCCCAAGAAACAAACGTTCGACGACGGCCTTTCCAATTGAACCAGCTCAGAATAGGGCCCCCTATGCTGCGAGCAACAAGACTTATCTTCTCGTCTTCTGTATAAGCACCAACTGTAAAAAAGTTTTCAACCTTTACAATCCATCCAAAAGCATTGAAACCATCAAATATGGACATCTTAATCTTTCGAATAGAAGTAACTCTATGATCACGAGGATTAAAAGGAACCAAGGCAACCTCTATAACCGGTGGAACCAGAAAAGGAATTGAGTTATTAGAAGAAACATGATTGTTGTTTTGAACTAGAGGCAATGAAGTCTTAAGTAGTTGAACGTGATTGTTGTGTTGAGGAACAATCGAAGGAAGAATTAAAAAATTAGAAGCATCCAAAACTTGAGGTGAAGCTAGATGATGATCAAATGAAACCGAAACTGAATCTTGCGACATCACATGAAGAACATGATTGATCAAAGAAGACACTGTCACAGGAAGTTGTGAAGACATGACTTGGCGGAGTAAAGTCTCCAAGGAAGAGAATTGAGTCGTGATCATGGATTCCAAATTCGTAATCCTATTGAGATTCAAGCAATTGTGAATCCAAAGCTTCGAATCTTTTAGAGTTTTCCTCAATTGCTTCTTCCATATTTCCTAATCGTTTTTTGTTGGTTTGACCAGGTCCCATGAAGGAGGTAGACGTGCTCGCCGATAAAGACGGGAAGAGGTCGGACCAATTTGATAAGAACTCACCGGCAATGAACGTGATTGAAACCATCGTCAACAATGAATTCATCAAAAAGCTTTAATTAAAGAAGAAATAACAAGTTGGATTGGGATTATTAAAGAGCCCACCACCTCTCCTATGACATGTAACGAGAGACAACTCAATTGTATGCCTAAACCTAATTAGAATAGCGTTATATAGATGACTAGACTGAATTACATAGATTCAATAAGAAACCAAAAGAAGCCCAAGTCAGCCCAACCAATTAATACTTGTAACAAATCTATCGATACCATGGTGACTTCTTATCAGTGTTCAAGTGCTTCGGTTTCTCTTGGTTTTTCTTTTCTTTTGAAATACCAAAAGATGGTGCAATGTCTCCTACAATGGCTGCTCAACAACAATAATCAAACTCATACTAAATACCTCATGATCAAAGCAATTTGATGATTATATAGTCTCTAAAAGTGAAAGAATTAACCTACTGCTATGTCATGAGAAATTGCTATTTTTGTGCTTGTGTATATGGAAATCATGATATAGATACACATTCAGATCTTCAAAACAAACAATCAAACGAGATAAACCCTTACTTGTCCCTATTAGCACCAGGGATATTTGAAGAAATTAGAGCCATAAGACCTATTCGATACATGTGATCTCCTATCAACTCTGGATCTTGTACATCTCTTTTGATCCATTAATCCCTTGGAGTTGTCTATTTCATACATAAAGAGCAATTACCAAATAATGCAACACATAAATTCTGGGGTTGACGGTCTATTTCCACATCAAAGTTTCGATATAACAACAGATCAACCATACTTAGACCCTTGGTCTAATTCCATCTAAAGTATGCATGCAAGGTCTAATTGCACCCAAAATTAGATAGTGACTATCGAATTCCACACATAGTATACGAAATCGGTCTAATTGCACAAATTACTGGATAATTATAGTTTTGTTGTAAACCAACAATTGGTTACGATTTTAAACCATTAATTAACGGAACCTAAACCCTAAACCCTAAACTACAGAGAAAGAAAGAAAAACTCACGCAGATTAAACTAAGAAACACTTACACATCTGTAAGAGCTTTATTAATCACATATTAACATGGTAACTACAAAGCTTGAAATTGATTCTAACACATTTTGATATCTGAAGCAGAGAATCTTTATCAAATCTACTTTATCATAGATTCCGAATTTCAAGAAACCACAGAAGACCAGAGGCATAGAGATATGGCCCGATAATACGCATTAATCTTATCTCAAGGAAACAATGCCTATTACTAAAAATGAATTTATAATCAACTAGAAGATCTGCAACAATGTAAATGCTATAAATGTAAGTTTTAAAAAAAGTCAATGTATTCATGGATTATCACTAGATTAAACACTAGCCAGAGATGAAAGTTTCCTACAACATTGAAGCTAGAAGTACTCAAAAAGTTTAATTAAACGCTCAGTTTTACTAAAATTTTGTATTCTTACCTCGCAAAACTGATATGAACACCGAGACTTCGATGAACAGTTGAGCAATCGATACAGAGAAAGATATCATAAGGAATAAAAGCCCAAGTTGGATTTTTCTCACTACAATCAAAGCACACCTAAAACCCAAAATCCGAGCAATAACTCGGAAGATTAGTTCGTATTAGTTTCAGATCTAATCATAACCATAGTAAATTCAAATTGTAAATCTTCAATTAAGAAAATGGATCTAACCTTTTTCTCGGATTTTTCTTTCAGTTTACTGAAAACAACATTCTTGTCGGTTAAATTCTAAGACGTCATCTTCGATTACAAATCTAAAGGAACAATAAAGAGTTACATATATTTTCCCAAAAATCTAGCAATCTGAATGTTAGAAGAAACGAGTAAAAGTTAAAAGATGGAGAAACCTGAGTGAGCAATAAGCCCTTAAAATTGGAATTAGTTAAGTTAAAACAATTTTTGAAAGAAAGTTTACACGTCTGCAGAATCTTCGTCAAGGATCACAAACAAAAGATGATTACGCAGAAGATTTTTCATTGCTACTGACAAGGAATGATATCCATGACACAGAAAGCAACTCATGTCACGCTTCATTGGTAGCTTACATCCACAGCTTTAGAATACTATGGCACAATTCGACCTCGCCACTATTGTCAAAGCTCATCAGCTTGCAGTAGTTTTTGAACAGTAGTATTGTAATACTTGGCTTCCTAGTACCTCTTGAAATCATTTATAGTCTTCGACAGATTCAACATCATCAGTTCCAGTGGGATTCAAATGAGCTTTTTGATGAAGAGCCACTTGATGAAGAGCCACTCGATGATACTCAAAATTTGGATGAAGAGCATGTTTACGATGATAAGGGTACAAATTTGGTTATGAACCATGTTTGTCTTTCTTCAGTCACTGTTGTTGAACCATGGTTACAAACCAACATATTTCAATCTACCTACACCGTACAAGGAAAGATTAGTCGTTTCATAGTGGATTCGAAAGCTCCAAGAATGAAATCTCTGAATTTACGTTCAACAAACTTGTGTTGTCAAGCAAACCTTATACTTCACCCTACGAGTTGACTTGGTTAACAGTAGGTTCAAAGATTAAAATTACTCATCGTTGTGCAGTGACGTTTTCGGCTGGTGTCGTATACAAAGATACCATCTACTTTGATATAGCTCAAATGGATGTTTGTTACTTGTTACTTGGTCGGCCATGGCAATTTGACTATTCGGTTATACATGATGGGAGGCGAAACACACACATCTTCTTGTTTGATGATGAAAAGGTGATTCTTTTCCCTACTCCTCCTAATATGCCACTGATCCCATCAAAGGTGCCTTCTATGACACCTACACTATTTAGTTCCACAGGTGATTGTCAACGTGAGATTCTTGATGTTAGTTTTGCCTGTCTTTTTCTTCCAAGTGTTCATGAAGCTGAGCCAGTGCTTTCTAAATTACCGTCGTATCTCACATGCTTATTAGATGAATTTTCGAATGTATTTCCAGCTAAATAGCCATTGCAACTTCCGCCTCTGCGAGACATCCAACACAATATTGATTTAGTTCTTAGAGCAACACTTCCTAATCGGCCTCACTACCGAATGAGCCCACAAGAGCACGAGGAATTGCGACAACAAGTGGATGAGTTGATTTCTCGAGGACAAGTACGCGAAAGCATGAGCCCGTGCGTGGTTCCAGCTTTGCTAATTCCAAAGAAAGATGGGTCTTGGCATATGTGTATCGACAGCCGCATAATCAAAATAGATTTCCCATTCCACGGTTCGATGATCTTAAAAGTGGTTGTCACCAAATTCATATACGGCCCAATGATGAATGGAAAACGGCTTTCAAAACACGTGAAGGCTTATTTGAGTGGCTAGTTATGCCTTTTGGTTTATGCAACGCTCCTAGTATGTTCATGAGGGTAATGAATCAAGCATTGAGACCATCTATTGGCTGTTTTGTTGTTGTCTATTTCGATGACATCTTGGTTTTCAGCAAAACAATGGAGGAACATTATAGTCATTTGCAGCAGGCTTTAGAAACATTGAGGCGAGAAGTATTCTATGCAGCTCGCAAGAAGTGTGAGTTCATGGTCAATCAAGTTCTTTTCTTGGGCTACATGGTCTCTGGTGATGGTCTCATGATGGATACGAACAAAGTTTCAACGATTAAAACACGGACAATGCCAAAAACGATCTCTGAAGTCCGTAGCATTCACGGCTTAGCATCCTTCTATCGATAATTTTTCCCAATGTTTAGCAAGCCCAAAAAGAAGTAAAACTGGGTTGACCCAAGATAAACCAGTTCAAACCATTCAAAATGTGCCAAGTTTGTGTGTTTTTGGCATGTCCTCGGGTATAATAGGTCGCGGGTCTAGTCGAGAGGCTATCCCTAAGTTGGCAATCTGCGGCCTACGCAGGTCGCGAGTCTGGTCACTGCTTGTCCATGAATATCATTCCTTCCCGCGGCCAGTGCAAGTCACAGGTCTGGTCGCGGTTGAATGACATATGTTGAGTAAATTCGCCGTATCTTTCTAACCACTTATTCAAATGCCTTCAAACCACCGCCAAATGAAAGCTGACTCTTGTGGCTATCTTGTGTCAAACTTTCCACCAATTCTATTCAGGGCGAGGTCTTCATCCAACTTCAGTTTTAAGAGATTTGGAAAGAGCCTCGGGTAGGTAAGGTCGTGGCCAGGGCATCATCACTTGACCATTCTTCACTTCCTTTGCCATTGAGACCTCCAATCCAAGCTTGATTCATCCCTTACGCTCAAAATCAATCCTACTTGATGCAAGCTCCCATCCTTATGATTCAAACCTCATGATTCAAGTCTCCAATCATCTAAAAATACTGAAAAACACAAAAATATGCAAATGCATGACCTAATGACTGTAATGCACAAACTAAACACAAATTGACTCAAAATGACATAATGTGAAACTAAAAGACTAAAAATGATGCTAAAATGCAATGGAGAATAGGGTAAAAATCATGCACATTAACTCCCCCGGACCTGCCATTTGCTTGTCCTCAAGCAAACAAGGACAATAATCTGAAGAAGAGGTTTGAGACCGGGAACTCAATGCCATAGACTCTCATCAAAGCAAACAAGGACAATAATCGGAAGAAGAGGTTTGGTAATTCTAGGATGAAATTGATGCCAAGTTTACTCAAAAGTCTAGCCATACTCATCAAAGCTCAACCTACACTATGCATTCAAATCAACTAAACTTTTTAACATTCAATAAAGATCAAAACTGTGAATCTCACAATACAAAACAAAGTGAGCTTGCTTGGCTAGGGTAAAGGTCAAGAGATTAAAATGATCTCTTCATCCATAAGGCTCAATGCTCAACATACAAGGATCACTCAAAAAATGAAACGAGCTTTAGGATAATGCTAAAGGTTTAAGCCAACTTACACATATAAGAGTAGACTCTCATCTACCCAACCTATGCAAGAATCGACTTAAATCCCTAAAGATATACTAATACCAATTGATCCTAAAATCTACCCTTCTCTCACAAGGATAACTCACTCTTTTCCCATGCTTTCTTGGATCAACTTTTCCCTTTTTAGCTTCATTACATTATAAGGAGAGGGGTTTATAAACTTGGATATCTAGCGGGTTTAGTTTCTCTTAAACTTATGGCTCAACTTTCTTTTAAATCCTTTTTGATTCTAGTCTTTTTTCTTTTCATTCCCTTGAACTACATAACCACTTATATGCTTCGAAAACCCTTTACTATACCCTTTTTACTTTGACTTTCAATACCCTTTCTCTCCTAATCCTTCTTTGAACAACCTTCTTATTTGATCACTTTCTTCAACCTTTTTCCCATAAATAACATTAAAGCTCAATACACAAATACACTCTCACCCAAAATAAGGTTCCCACCTAGTCCTATTTGGTTCAAAACTCGTGAACCAAAACTACATTAGAGACCACACTTGTCGGCTAGAACCTAACACTTTATCCCAAGCTCATTTCCAAAAAAATAGGCCTAACACACACGAAATATGAGCTTGAATAAAAGCTAGGCTAAGGGTGTGGAGACTAATTCATAAAATGAACTAGCTATTTGAGTAACAAAGAGTGGCAAAATGATGTAAGATACTCAAATATGTATATGTAATCCACAAGCTCAAAGTGTAATGCAAAGTGTAATAATTGTAAGTCCTAATTAGGTTCCCATTAGCAAGGCTTAGCTTCAAATCACATCAAGTTTCAATCAAAGAGAACACAGAATCAAACATTCCAAGCATGGTTCAACCTTAATTTCAAATAGCAACCTAAAGTGTCAAACAATTAGCATCTAGGGTGTTGAACTTAGCAAGTAAATCATAAAATATACAAATGACAATACTTGTTCCCATGCAAACTTACATGGATCTAAGACTCAATCCTAAAAGGAATGATATGCAAATGCAACTATATGCTTGTGACTGAAATTTCAAAAAAAAAAATTCATAAAAATGCAATGCATGAAAAAAACTTAAAAAGGAAAACAAAACAACTAAAAACCACATTAGTAACCAAATGGTTCCCTCCTCCGGACTTACTTCTCACCATCCCAGTGAGAAAGTAAACTCAAAAAAGAAGAAACCGGCAAAAGGTAAGCACAAAAACGAAGAGAAAAGCTATAACTATGTACAAAGATGGTGATTGGTACCTTGTAGAAGTAATAGGCATAAACGAATTGGAATCCAAGTTATCTCTTGGCCAAATGGTCAAGCATTCCCTCATCTTTCTCTTTTTAAGCTCAATCCTCTTGATTACCTCCTTGTTTAAGCTCTCTTTCCTCCTAAATCAAAACCGACACAAAGAACACACCAAAACATACCAAACCCAAGCAACATAAGGGAAAATTAAAAAGAGTATTCACAAAAGATGCCATGGGATTGCTTTCCAAGTGTGTTTGTTTAATGTCTCAAACTCGACATTAAGCACCACTTCTTATGCGGTGATGGGATCGGAGAGTGGAATCTTCTCCACAAACGCGTCCCAAGAGTAAACTCCTTTTACTCTTTTCAAGAAAGGAGTGTAGCATGAGATTAGATCCCCCGGATCATACTCATCATAAAACCAACCCCTAAATTCGTTCATCCTAACCTCCTCAAAGAGTGGCAACTTCCATTGATCATAAACACCCAATGCTATGGTGAGGTTTATTCCAAGGTGCTTTCTAAATGTCTTTACCTTCGGAAATTCTTCTTTATACCCTTCCTTGAAAGGCAATTTGATGAGATTGTATTGTTTCTCTAAAGGTTCTTCAACCTTTGCTTTTTGCTTCAATGATGGTTGGATATACATGTGCTCCTTAAGTTCAAACTCATTCTCAACAATTGAGCTACTCATTGCTTTTTCCATACATCCAACATCTTCACAAGTATCTTCATTCCTCATCACATAATTCTCATACATCTTGTAACTAAGAAGAAATTCAAGTCCCCTTATAATATTTTCATCTTCAAGATGAAATGTCCCCTCCTTTGGTAAACACTTAAGTTCATCCTTTGGTGCACTCAAAGGAAAATCTTCAATCACATCTTTACCAATTTCTTTGGACTCCTTAATAGCACTAGAACTTGTCTCCAAATCCTTGAGTTGAGCTTCATTATCCTCTTTATCCCAAGATTTTACAATCTCCTCAATTTCATCCCAACTCAAAGGCTTATACTCCTTCTTCTCAATGGCATAAGGCAAAGTGAAAGTACTTGGATCTTCAACCCTTGTTAATGTGGATGGAGTTACTATAGGGCTCTCTTCATGACCATCAATCAACATACCCTCATCAACCATCTTCCTTAGAGTGTTCAAATCCCTTGAGTTTCTTTCCAAAGCATCTTCAATGGCATCCATCTTGTTTAGAGTAGTCTTGAGATGATTTTCTTGTCCTTCCAATATCAACTCCATCAAGTTGTGAATCTCTTCTTTCTCATTGATCGGGGAAGGAGAAGCCTCTTAATAACCGTAAGCTTCTTGATAGTTATAAGCTCCTTCATAACCATAAACGTCTTCATAGTTATAAAATCCTTGATCATAACCATAAGCTTCTAGATATCCCTAGCTTCTTCATAACTGTACTCCATATTCCAAGATTGATGCCTCTCACTATACTCATATCGGTTTTCTCCAACAAAATTTCCATATGGAAGTCCCTTTTGATAAGTGGATGTGCTTTCAAAACCATGATAGCTTGTGGGGGTCCAAGCCATCTCTCTATCTTGAGCTTCATAATGAGCCTTCCTCATTGAAGCTAAAAACGAAGCCATACTCTCTCCCATTGTGATTGCACCTTCAAAAAAACAAACACTTTGAAAGAAAGTCAATAACCAAACCAAAATACACAAAAGAAAAATATATAGTCTTAAACCTAATTCAAATCCCAATGGCTAACTGCATAGATTCCCCAGCAACGGCGCCAAATTGATGAGAGAGCATTTGCATACTCAAAAATAATCAATTACAATTTATAATCAACAAATACTCAAACAAACTTGTCATTGTAGAGCACTTGAGTTTCGAACCCAAGAGAATCTAAAATCAACACATTAGGACTATGAGAACATTGATCTAAGCTATAGCAATAGGTGAGGTGATTGGAACTAAAAGACTACAATCAAATCAATATGCAAAGGTTTAATTAAAAACCATCCTAGGGCATGAGTCCCATATCATCTAGACTAACCCACTCTCATGGCATTAGCCTCTATCTTAGACTATGAACCAAGCTAAACTCGCATTTGCCAATCCAAAGTCTAAGAAACATTAACAAACAAGCTCACTAAAACCACTAATCCCCAAAGCATCATCTCTCGAAGGCTATGGAAGAAAAGCCCACAAAAGAGTCTTTCGGGAATTTCATTAAACAACTCGGGCGATGATTTTCCTAGAATCTATCTTTGAATGGCCAGCTCAAATCTAGCATTAAACTCACTCTAAGTGAATGAATCACAAGATCTAGCAACCTATGCACAAGATTCAACCATCCAAGCTCATAGATCTACCTAACCATCAACCTAACAATCACTACTCTAACATTTCAAATGAAAAGGAAAACCAACAAAATGAAACAAGTAAAACCAATAACATATTTAGATAGAAGAGGAGAAAGAAATCAAAAACTATGATAAATGGGTTAAGATGATCCTAAGATCATCTTCCCCTTTGAGTCTCCAACAATCCTCTCTTTCTCTCAATAATACAACAAAAACTCTCTAAAAACAAGGCCAAATCGAAAATAAGGTGAATGGGAAGTTGTTACATGGTTTGTTGCTTACAAAACAAAGTATTTATAAGCTAAAAAATAGGGCAACAAGCCCAAAAATCCCAAAAAGAAGTAAAACTGGATTGACCCAAGACAAACCGAGTCAAACCAATCAAAATGTGCCAAAGTTTCTGGTATAATAGCTTGCGGGTCTGGTCGAGAGGCTGTCCCTGAGTTGGCAGTCCGTGGCCTAAGTAGGTCATGGGTGGTCGCTGGTTGTCCGCGGATATCATTCCCTTCCCACGGCCAGTGCAAGTCGCGGGTCTGGTCGCGGTTTAATGACATATGTTGAGTAAATTGTCGTATCTTTCTAACCACTTATCCAAATGCCTTCAAATCACTGCCAAATGAAAGCTGACTCTTGTGATCTTTTGTCCAACATTCAGTCAATTCCGTTTAGGGGAAGGTCTTCATCTATCATCATTTTTAAGAGCTTTGGAAAGAGCCTCGAGTAGATAAGGTCGCGGTCAGGGCATCATCACTTGACCATTTTTCACTTCCTTTGCCATTTAGACCTCCAATCCAAGCTTGATTCATCCCTTATGCTCAAAATCAATCCTCCTTTATGCAATCTCCCATCCTTATGATTCAAACTTCATGATTCAATTCTCCAATCACCTAAAAATACCGAAAAACACAAAAATATGCAAATGCATGACCTAATGACTATAATGCACAAACTAAACACAAAGTGACTTTAAAATAACATAATGTGCAACTAAAAGACCAAAAATGATGCTAAAATTAAATGGAGAATAGGGTAAAAATCATGCACATCAACAATGCACACTTTGTGGATCTTTATACGTCTTATGCTTTCTTTGCTGTGATATACCATGACACAAAGTTAGGGATTCATTCAAAATATATAACCACAGATGATTTCTTATTCAAAGGGTCACAGTTGTGTGTTCCATAGTGTAGTTTATGTCAACAAATCATTAAGGGGTTGCATAGCGAGGATCACATTGGTAGAGACCAAACTCTTCAGCTCGTTACCAAGTCATATTTCTAGCTGACTGTCCATCGTGATGTCACTAGATTTGTGGAATATTGTGGAATTTGTTGATATGTCTAGATTTTATCCCTTTTTAGCACTGTATTTTGACTCGTTTTACATCCATAAACATAATATGTCATAACTTTAGGGTGGTCTAGATATGTTTTCCGTATTTTGCACTTGCATTTGCATTTGGAGTGATCTCAGGTATTTAGGAAGCATTTTGGAGCATTTTGAGCACAAATGGATACATGACGTAGAGCATAGCCAAAACAGAAGCCTAAGCCAGACACTATCTCAAGTCCCTGGTTGAGCCTAGCCACACTCTAGGCATTGTTCGAGTCTCTGGTCAAATCTACCGTCACCTAGAACCTCAGGTTAAGTCTACTGCTGATAACAAGACTTTTGAGCCGAGATTATCAAATCCTTATAGTATATAAGGTTGTCGAACCAAAGTGAGCTGTTAACATTCAGGGTATGCATAACTATCAAGTCCAAGCAAATTCATCAATGCAGCGATTCTGTCACAATCAGCTAAAAACATAAAAACTAAGTAGGTAAATAAAACAGGATAGGCATGTACCTATCTAACTTGAAAATAAAAACTAAGCAGAAATGTAAATACAGAGCAATCAAGCTAAAACAGAGAAATAAGGCTAAAACAGAGCAATGACGAGTGCAAGCAAATAAGACAGACGGGCTTGTGAGGAGAGTGAAGTCAACGAACTAGACCGAATCCTGCGTTTCTGACTTTATCTAACAACCTAAACAGATAAGCATCGGATCAGGATGACGATGTAAACAAGCCACTCCCGTGGTCATGAAATCTCAGTTCAAGCGCGACTTAACCCAGTCCCTTGGTAATCAGATGCTCAAACTGGCACTAACGAGCCTATCCTAAACAACCAACTGACGCTCTGAACATCCAATCCCTTGGGCTATAATGCATCAATACTAGACTAAACCTAAGCCAAGCATATCATCGAACACCTTCCGGGTGAGATAGCCTACAAATCAAATTTCAAGTGATCAAGTTGAAATAAGCATGAAATACATTCAATCTAGTGAAACATATGGCAGTATTCAAGCAATAAGATCAAAAACCAGAATCAAACTCAGATATACTCCATCTCCTCACAAAACCCTAAACAAACTACTCACTATCAATGGATAGCCGCGTAGCCTCAAACTTAGAAACAGAAAACATAATCTAAGACAGAAAATAAAGATGGAAACGAAATCGAACCAACTTAAAACGAGATTTAAGCAAGAACAATGGTTTTCATTCAAAACAGCAAAGAACAATGAAAGAGGCACAGAGAAAAATCTCAGATCTAGCCAAAAGTAGTCAAAACTAGGTTACAGCGTTTTTTCGCTTAACAAGGTATTTATAGGGCCCAACACACGGAAGCCATAATCCGAGTCAACAAAAAGTAAAGTCAGTCAAAGTAAATGAAGTCGGTCCATGTCGCTTTAGGGGTGACTGGCGAGTACAAGGGTCGAGTCTACATAGTCCATCTTCAGTAAACGCTCCAGAATGCTCAAACTCGCCTGTGACTTGCGATTCTAACAGGCGAGTACTCCAAAAAGACTGTTTCTAGCTTAGTCAACATGCTCTACTTGCTGGTATAGGTCGAGTTTTGCTGGCGAGTTGAGTGAGTTAGGCTTGTGCAATCTTCAGTTTTGAGGTCTTTGGCTCAAGCTCTTCAGTTTCACGCCTATCTTGTAGTCTTCAAGCCTATCCTGCTCCCAAATGCTCCATTTTGCCTGAGATGCTCCAAATGCTATGTACATGCCAAAATGATCCTAAGGGGACTTTAAAATGCATGATATGTGATGAGAATGGATGCAAATATATACAAACTATGAAGCTAAAATGGGTAAAATGCATGAATATCAACTCCCCCAAACTTAGTCCTTGTTTGGCCTCAAGCAAGTGCAATGAACTAAGAAGGAAAAGAGGTTGCAGATGCAGGGACTATCTAACTCGCCAATCAAGCACCTCAACAGGTTGAAACCGTAACCACAAGTGAACCAATGTTCCATTATGACTCTCACCATATACTTGTCTATAAGCTTAGCATCTAGTCCTTAAATCCCTAATGCCTAAGCTGGTCTCTAAGAGTGCAGACTTGAATCCTTATTTCTAGAGGTGAATGCCTCAAGAGGGACTATAGATCAATGAACATATGCTTCAACTTCCTGAACTTGGCATGGCATAGATTCAATTAAGCACACTTGTCAATTCCTTTGTTTTGTTCAGTTGAAGCACAAACTCATGGTCTTCGAATCCGCAGCCTATTCAATAGTCTACTTCACTTCCCTTTTGAGGATCCACACCAATGAATAGCTGCTTCATGTTCTACTCTTCGCAGTTTTAATGAGCACAAGAAGGTACGAGTTTACGCATAATCCCCGTTCACCTTAAGCATTATTGAATGAGTTGCAGTTGGAAGAGCTTTCATTTTTAGTTATTTTGCCATACCAAGCTCAAGCAAGGAAAATGTTTAATGCATCTACAGGCCCTAACTCGGCGAGTTTAAGTCCAAGTTAGAAGGAAACAAGCCTAACCCTTTCAAGACACAAACGCAAGCATAGTTCTCCAAGGCAAATGATCCACCTATAAGCTTTCTACAGAGAGAGATCACCAAACCACTAAGTTCGCTATGGTTACTAGCCAACAACCTAGCAAGAGTGCCTAATCTTAGCAAGATGATTCCCATAGAACTAGACTCAATCCTAGTATGAAATGCATGGGAATGGTTGAAAGAAATTTTTTTTTTCATTTTTCTATGCTTAGAAATGCAAGTTAGAGGGTAAGTAAATGAATGAGATGCAATTTAAGCTCTAAATGTGATGAATGAGTGGCGAGTTGAGGTATGCAATAGAGATGAAGATAAGAAATATGAGTAGATGTCTAGGACTCTCCCCCAAACTTAAATCACACAGTGCTCTGTGTGAATGAAATCATGAGAAAAGAATCCTAGATAGTTAGAGTGGACAACAAACAGAAGCATTAAATAGAAACAAAAACAATAAAGACACAAGGAGATAAAAGCTATGGATGTTACAATGGGTTTTGGAGCTTATTGACTCAAAGGTCGAAGATGTGAGCAGTTGAAACGTTCATTTCTTCAAGCGTGTAGCTCGTCGGGTTGATGGTTGGTTCAGGCGCAAGATTTTCAGCTTGCTCTGCTGCTCCGCTAGGCTCACCAGTTTCATCATAAAGTCGAGTTCGCCAGTTGCTGCCATATCTTGTCTTTGCAATAGCTTCTCTGCTTGGCACTTTTTTTCTTGTCATCCTTCTTTCCTTCACTTTAGCTGATGAGGGAGAGCTTGAATTGGGGCTGACTGTGCCGAGGTATAAGCTCCTTCTGTTAAAATCGAATGTCTTTTTGGAGCAACTTCATCCTGTCCATGAGGTAACTCGCTGCTAAACCTTTCCTTGATTGCATCCATCTCCCTTCGTAGCTCCTCTCTTTCCTTGGCCCATTCATGCTTTTCTTTAGTTAACCCTTTCACTTTCTTGACCAGCCACTTTCCAAGCCTATGCAACTTGCCAATTCATTTGTGAGCCTCTTTAGCTGGAATGCCCATTCATGTTTGACTGTACTCATCAAAGAGATATTTTTCTGGCTCCTCATCGCTCTCAGCTTCAGCATTTGGCTATGTAAGCTCTGGCTCAACTCGCTTGAACATGGTCAATGGATGAGCAAACTCCACGTTCTGAGCTGTACTCAGCGAGCTCAGCTCTTTGCAAGGCAAGACAATTTCAGCATCAAAGTTAGATGGGTGGTAAAGGTTGTACACCACTTCATCATCTGCACCATTCTTGCTCAACACTTCTGAGCCTTTGAGTTTGTTCACATCCACAGATCTTGGCTTCTCAACGTCTTCTTTGAATTCTTCATTCAGTCTTATTCTGCAAGCCATCAAAATTGGGGTTACAACTCCTCCAATGCTAATCGCATTTGCCTTGTCCCGTTGAAGTTGAACCACAGCCCTTTTCCTGTAAACACAAAACTGTCTAGCTAGGACATAAGCCAAACCTGAGTTTTCATCATCGCCGAGTAGCTCCCTTCCACTTCGAGTTGTTCCGATTATCGTCGCAAGGGCAATGTCAAGCTGCTGCATCTCGCTCAGATTTATAGGCCCTGGAGATGGTCTTGAATATAGCAAGTTAGCCATGATCAGCCTAGCACAGTTTATGGCTGGGTTGCGGATTCTGTTTCCCTTGCTTCTTGATGGAACAAATGGCCTTTCCCCACTCAGCATGAACCAAACATCGTTAAGCTCACTCTCCTCAATACTTGGGTACGAAGGGGTGCTTGCTGGAAATCCATAGAGCTCCTACATCTATTTGAATGTGAAAGTGTATGACTCGCCATGCACCTTAAACTTGATGTGCCCACCTCCGTTCGCTTCAAGCATGGACATCGTCATCTTTTTGTACACCTTAACCTCAACCGTTGCTAAAAATTGGGTTGTTTCCTCTTTGTAACATTCGCACACCATGGACACTAACTGAGACAGACTAGCTATGTCCAATATCAGGTCCACATCGTCAGTTATGCCCATCAGCTCCAAGGTTGGACGGTGAGGGTAGATAGTACCCTTGAAGCCATTAAACATAAGTGCCCCATAATAAGTTTCTGGAGTTTTCTTCATGGTGCACGTCTTGGCTCGCCGTGGTGCTCTCCTTTCATCCATGATAATGAAAGCTTGGTCTGTGGTGTAGCCATCATTCATCAATTCGTCCATACCACGGAAAAACTCAGTTTCGTCCTTATCCTCTTGCATCGGAGATCCATTTTCATAATTGGCTCTCGGGGTTTCTTCTTCACTAGACGATGGCATGGCTATCTTCTTGCCTTTGTTTCGAACCAGCGGAACTTCGTCTTCGCTTTCTGAATAGACAACTCGCTTGGTAGAGTGGCGAGTTGGGGCTTGTATCTCCTCTTCTTCAAAACTTCCATTGTTAAGCACTAACTTTCTCCTCCCCTTTCTATTCTTTTTCCCTTTGTTAGGATTGAGTTGCCTTTCTTCTAGAATTTTATCATCCAGCATTGCTCATTCTCTGTCATAAATATGTCTTGCTCTACCATGGTCTTTCTTTGGCATTGTAGTCGGATTTGAGAATAGACTCGAACTCGCGCCACTTAGACTCAAACTCACTCGTACTCTTCAAACTAGGCTTCTCACTTGCTTGAACCACCAAAACTTGCTAACAAAGCTTGAATGAGAGAGAAAGTTTTTCTAGAGAGATAAGTTGTGTGTTGAGAGTGTGAAGAACCAAATGAGCCAAGCTCCTTATTTATAGGCAAAAGTGAGAGGTGGTTGGTCTTGGCATAGGAGACAAAAATCTGGCCCAAGTTTTGCAAAACCATGTCCTCCAAGGGTCCTACTCACCATACCACCCCCAAACTAGCCACAAAATTTCTGCACCATTTTGCACCACTCGTTCAACACACCTAAAGTAACCACAAGTTTTCTGCCCAATTCTGCACCACACATGTCAACTCACTGGGTGCTGTTCAAGCGAAGTGATATCAACCTTCTAGATGCTCAAGATGGGCTGAAAACTGGCCCAACTCGTCAAAGGGTTGGCGAGTACTGTTCATGAAGCCCAAAAACTTAGCTTGATCCATAAGTGCTCAGTGACTGGTCATTCCCTGTTTGATCGAGTTCCTGCACAACAAAGACATAAAAATGCAAGAAACCCGAATCGAAGAAAGGCTTAGTTTAAGCAAGTCAGTTAGAGTTCCAAGATCAAACTAAAGTAGTGAAAAAGAAATGATGATGTGCTTAAGTGAGTAAGTAGGATAGGCAATANGATGATGTGGTTAAGTGAATAAGTAGGATAGGCAATAGGGATTCATTTAAATTGCTTTTCATGAATTTCCCTTATGCTATCACTCACTAAGTACATCATCATCTACCCTAATAAACGAGTTCCAAACTTCAAAAATTAAATGACCGAAAAATTAAACTTAAGAAAATGTTTCAGCAATAAAAACTTAAAAATAAAAGCAAAGGATATTGAAAAGGATGGACATGGGATTGCCTCCCAAGTGCGCTTGTTTTGAGTTTCAAGCTCGACTCTTCACACTATCAGTTTAGTGTGGTGTTTCAAGGGAAGTCAGAGTTCCCTTATCCTCATTCACAACCTCTGAATTTTCGTCCAGTCCCGTAATTGTGAAGCTTTGGCCTTCTATGGTTGGCCTTCTTGAATCATCGTTCATGTCAAACTCCAATTTTTTTGTACCACCCAGATCCAACTCGATAGTCTTGTTCTTGACATCGATCACTGCTTCGACTGAGGCTAAGAAAGGTTTTCCCAAGAGCAATGGATCTTGAGGCTCTTCATCCATGTTGATCACTATGAAGTCAATAGGGACTTCAACATTGCCAATCCGGATAGGCAAATTTTCTAGCAAGCCTTCTGGAGCGAGTGCTTCTGTCAACTAGCACCAGAGATAGCTTGCTAGGCCTGTAGTTATTGAACCCCAACCTCTTGGCCACAATAAAATGCATTAGGCTTATAGAAGTGCCAAGATCACATAGCCCCTTCTTGAAGTTGAGATGACCCAGTGAATAAGGTAGAGTGAACGTCCCTGGATCCTCTAGTTTTCTCAGTACAACCTTAGCTTCATCCAAGGCTTGACACTCAAAGCTTTCAACGGCTAGACCTTCAACTAAATGAACCTTCACATTTACTGCTTCTTTCAAAAAATTTTGATACTGGGGAATCAAAGCAAATGCATCAAGCAGTGGGATTTTTAACTCAACCTCCTTCATCTGCTTCTCAAAAAGCTCTTTGAATTTCTGAGTTTGGTCTTTCTTGAGGCGAGTAGGAAAATGTTCTTAAGGTTTGGCAGTATTTGACTAAGGCATTCTAGGCTCAAAAACAGGTTCTGCAACAGCTTCAGGTCCAACTCGCTGGGTAGAATGGCGAGTTGGGCAGGCGAGTTGGGTAGGAAGTGTTTTTTTAGCTTGTTTACCCTCCCTTTCTTTGCTCATACTGTCCCCAGTGGCGTTAGGCTCTACAGCTCGAGTTAGGAGTTCTTTACCGCTCTTGAGGGTAATGGATTGAGCTGTGTACTCTTTCGGGTTTTGAACTGCCTTTCCTGGTAATTGACCCTGAGTCTTGACTGAAGTAGAAGCTTGCTGGCTTTCAACATATTTGAGCCTAGCGTTCAAAGTCTCATATTTGCAGTTCAAGCCATTATGAGACGTGTTTATCTTGCGATGTACCTCGGTGAACTGTGAACTCTGCAGCTTGTTGAGTCTGGCTCTGTTGAATTTGTTGAAGTATCTCCATTATGTCCGAAGGTGCTTTCTTGTTTGACATTGAAGTTGGAGGCACAGGTTGAAAACTCTAATAGTACTGCTGCTTAGGAATCCAAACCTTTTGTTGAGCAGGCTTAGGCGGATAGACTTGGTCTTCAGGGTTAGCCATGGTGTTGCTTCTATAAGAGAGATTGTTGTTCTCTTTGTAGTTATTCCACTCTCTTGAACCTCCTTGGTTTTGCAGAAAGCTAATCTCAACAACCATCTCATCCTCCCCTTCTTGTTCTTGATCCTCTTCAACAAGGTTGACTTATTTGTGATGAACTAACAGCAGCTTGTCTATCTTGTCACTCAAAGTCTTCAGCTCTTTGCGACTGACTGAATCTGATGCAATTGACCCTCGCTCAGTACGATCATAGTGTTCCCCATATTGGCCATCAGCAAGTGTCAAATTCTCAATCAACTCCCTACCATCATCTACGTCTTGATTCAAGAAGTTTCTATTGCTAGCTGTATCCAACAACATCCGCACCTTAGGCTGAATATCCCTATAGAATTAGCTCAAGATAGTCTCTTCAGAGAAACCATGATGTGGGCACTACGACTGATATGTCTTGTAACGCTCCCAGGCTTCAGCTAGAGGCTCTATCCCACTCTGAACAAAGTTGGAGAGGGAATTTCTCAGCTTGGCTGTCCTAGACGTTGAGAAGAACTTAGCTAGAAACACCCGTTTGCAATCAACCCAAGTGTTTACGATACCTTGAGGAAGGTGCTTCTCCCAAATATGAGCCTTATCACCAAGTGAGAATGGGAACAAGCGAAGCTTCAAGGCATCTTTAGATAGGCCATTGATCCTAATCAAGCCACAAATCCTCTCAAACTCATCGAGATGGTCGAGTGGATCCTCAACTGGCAAACCATGGAACTTGTTGTTTTGCATCATAGTAATCAAGCCACTCTTGATTTCGAAGTTGTTCTTTGGAATTGGCAGGGGCCAAATTCCATGCCTTTGAGTGTGAATGCTAGGCGCATCACCTGCTCCAATCTGCCTTATCTGTCTAGGTAGAGGCAGAGTTTGGAGGAGTACTGTGAGGTTGGTGCGGGTTAGCTTCAGTTGAGCTGTCAAGCGTAGTTTTGTTACCATCCACGGCTCTGTGTTCTGTGTTCTGACCCTCAATCATGTCCCTTTGTTCTCTTAGTACTCGTTGAAGCGAATGAATGTTGTCTATAGGACTTAGCAGATTCTGGTTTCCTTTGGAGCGGGTATGAGGCATCAACACAGGACAGCAGGTTGGAGAGTTTCAACTCGCATGGTGAGTGGCGAGTTGTGTAATGAACAAACCTAAAACACACCAAAGACAGAACAAATAAGTCTGAAGCTCAGGTTAGTGACAAACAAAAATTAAAAACTTGATCCTAGAAAGCTTTTGACTCAAAATGTAGCAAGCAAACACTTATTTGACAATGGTGCCAATTTGATAACACGACTTTTGAGTCGAGATTATCAAATCCTTATAGTATATAAGATTGTCGAACCAAAGTGAGCTCCTAACATTCAGGGTATGCATAACTATCTAGTCCAAGCAAATTCAGTTAATGAAGTGATTCTATCACAATCAGCTAAAAACATAAAAACTAAGGAGGTAAATAAAACAGGATAGGCATGTACCTATCTAACTTGAAAATAAAAACTAAGCAGAAATGTAAAAACTGAGCAATTAAGCTAAAACAGAGAAATAAGGCTAAAACAAAGCAATGACAAATGCAAGCAAATGAGAAAGACGGGCTTATGAGGAGAGTGAAGTCAACGAACTAGACCGAATCTTGGGTTTCTGAATTTATCTAACAACCTAAACAGGCAAGCATCGGATTAGGATAACGATGTAAACAAGCCACTCCCGTGGTCATGAAATCTCAGTTCAAGCGCGACCTAACCTAATCCCTTGGTGATCAGACGCTCAAACTGGCACTAACGAGCCTATCATAAACAACCAACTGACACTCTGAACATCCAATCACTTGGGCCAGAATGCATCAATCCTAGACTGAACATAAGCCAAGCATATCATAGAACACCTTCCGGGTGAGATAGCCTACAAATCAAATTTCAAGTGATCAGGTTGAAATAAGCATAAAGAACAATCAATCTAGCGAAACTTATGGCAGTATTCAAGCAATAAGATCAAAACCCCATAATCAAACCCAGATCTACTCTATATCCTCATAAAACCCTAAACAGACTACTCACTATCCATGAATAGCCGCGCAGCCTCTAACTTAGAAACAGAAAACATAATCTAAGACGGAAAATAAAGATGGAAACGAAATCAAACCAACTTAAAACGAGATTTAAGCAAGAACAATGGTTTTCATTCAAAATAGCAAAGAACAATGAAAGAGGCACAGAGAGAAATCTCAGATCTAGCCAAAAGTAGTCAAAGCTAGGTTATAGTGTTTTTTCGATTAACAAGGTATTTATAGAGCCCAACACACGGAAGCCCTAATCCGAGTCAACAAAAAGTAAAGTCGGTCAAAATAAATGAAGTCGGTCCATGTCGCTTCAGGGGTAACTGGTGAGTACAAGGTTCGAGTCTACATAGTCCATCTTCAGTAAATGCTCCAGAATGCTCAAACTCGCCTGTGACTGGCGAGTCTGACAGGTGAGTACTCCAAAAAGACTATTTTTAGCTTAGTCAACATGCTCTACTCGCTGGTATAGGTCGAGTTCTGCTGGCGAGTTGAGTGAGTTAGGCTTGTGCAATCTTCAGTTTTGAGGTCTTTAGCTCAAGCTCTTCAGTTTCACGCCTATCTTGTATTCTTCAACCCTGTCATGCTCCAAAATGCTCCATTTTGCCTAAGATGCTCCAAATGATATGTACATGCCAAAATGATCCTAATGGGACTCTAAAATGCATGATATGTGATGAGAAAGAATGAAAACATATGCAAACTATAAAGCTAAAATGGGTAAAATGCATGAATATCAGCTACCGTCTGGAGCCTCAGGTCAAGACGATTCCACTCAAGACCAATATCAAGCCTATCGCTTCCTTTTGAACTTTGATATGTACTTGAGGCACAAAAATGGAGTGTTCTGAACAAGTGGAGACTAAGGGGTGCAAGGAGCAGCACTTGGATTCAGATTGGAGCAGAAGGTTGTCAAAAATCAAATCAGCACTGGATGCAACTCGAGTTGCAGATCGAGTCTAGAAGCACTCCAGTCAGTATCGAGTGGCAGATCGAGTCTAGGAGCACTCGAGCCGGTCTCAAGTTAGAAATTGAAAGAACTTGAGTGGCACTCGAGTGGCAGATCGAGCTTAGATGAACTCGAGTTGTACTTGAGCCTACTGTCGAGTTTTAGACACACAAGTTCTGTGGTTCAAGTTGCAGATCGAGTGGATCGTGTCATGGGCTACCAACTTTCAACTTATGGGCCTTTTTCATTATTAGGCCAGACTGAGGCTAGTTTGCACTACATGCTGGAGTACTGCTAATGGGTCGGATCGATTTAGGGTTTAACCCAAACTTAGTATAAATATTTGTTTTTGTTGCCAAAAACCAACATCCTAGTTTTTGCTTCTTTTGTGCAAGCGTCGTTTTCTTTGTAATCCCGAGGCACTAAACCTTTAATTGATGATTTTTATGCAATTTTCGTTTTAGTTTAATCTTGCTCTTAGTTTGAATTCGAGTTCATTATTCATGTCACATGTAGTGATTTTCGCTGCTATTGTTTATTTTATGAATTTTGAGTATTTCACATAGGGCTCTTGAGGATGGGTTAGGTTGGCGTGGATCTTACATTTTCCAGGTTGCTTGAGGTTAGGAATGTTTAAATCTCATCTGATTTGGTGCTGTTAACGCTTGTTTCATTCTGATCAACTAAAGCTTGCTCTGAGACGTTCTAGCACCCGATAGGTGTTTGGTAGAATGTCTAACTGAACCAACTTTAGAGATTCACACTCTTAGCTCGAGGGATTGAGTTTCTAAGATATGAATGGGCTCGAAGTGAGTTGATTCTTTATGTCGTCTAAGTTGTCAAACGTATATAGCGATAGGGTCTGTTAATAGCTTAGTCGAGTTTGTTTGCCACGAGAGTGGATTCAATGTTTTATGTTCTTGCTGCCTAGAGGTTAGCTCTATTGAGTGTTTTCAAGCACCTAGTTAATAGATCGCTTTAAAATATGTTAAGGTGTGTTGTTGATGATAATATTCATACATGGGAAACTAAGCTTCTTCAAGTTGAGTTCGCACACAATCATGCAACAAACCGCAGCTTGGGCTTTAGTCCATTTCGAGTAGTATATGGAATCCTTCCTCATGGACCATTGGATTTAACATCACTTCCGGACAAGACTCGGTTGCACGGTGAGGCTCTAGACTTTGTGAATTCTATGCAGGAAATTCACAAGAAAGCAATCTAGAATTTGGAAAATTCTACAGCTCAAAACAAGTGAAATGCCGATAAACATCATCGTGAGGTCATCTTTGAACCAGGTGATTTGGTCTGGGTGGTTATCACAAAAGATCGTCTGCCCATTCACGAGTATAACAAGCTTCGTTCAAAGAAAATTGGCCCAATCAAAATCATTGAGTGTATAAACCCTAATGCTTACAAGGTAGACCTTTCCTTGTCGACCATATTCAAACTGCAAATGTCGTTAACATCAAGCATTTATACCCGTACGTTTCACCCGATGAGATTCAAGATTCAGGGATGAATCTTTTTGTATTCCCAAAGACCTGATGCAGCGTCTTTATCCCTTTTTAAATTAAAGTTAATTGTTTTGTTTCTTGTTAGCTAAGTTTTAGGAATATCTTTTAATTCAAAGATTCTAGGTTTTCTATTTCAAAAGTTTCCTCTATTTAAGAGATGAAGCAATTGTATTTTGATGCAGTTTTTAATGATATTTTGATAACACTTTTCTAAAGCCTCATTTCTTTGGATTGAGTTGAACTTGTTCCTTAATCTCAAGAAGAGATCATAAAATCAAATATTCTTTCAGAATCAACGTTTGTTTTCTTTATTTGTATTCTAGGATACATCAAAAAGGAATTAAGAGAAAGAGAGAACAAAAAGATTTTTGTGAGAGACTAAAAAATTTTAAAATCGAACAGAGAATACTGCAAGGGGAAGAATAGAATTTTTAGATATTTTAGCTATTTAAGAAATTTCATTGGAACCAAATTTATTTAGGTGTCCCGCTCATGTGTTTCTAAGTAACCCGCTCATGTGTTTTCAACAATAAAGCTTTTATACACGAATTTGCTATTAAAGATTACATTATATTAATAAATTAAAGCAACGAGCCAATTTTGTAAGTATAAGTATAAGATAGCATTTACAAAAACACAACTGCTATCTTAAACTCGAAGATACTACAACCATAGCATAAACACGAAAACCTCTATACTTTTATGCTATATATACCTCATATTCTTGTAGTGATACACGAAAACTCAACCTAGAATGTGAAAATACAAAAACATTTGTGAGCAAAGATCAACACCGGAGTTTGATTTAATCTAATAACCAGTTAAGTAATTGATTCTAGAACAAATTCTACTCAAAAGAATGAGCAAAATACAAACAGATTCAATTCATAAGTAATGAACCTAGAATCCCAACGGTTTTAATGATAGTAAGACAGACGAATGATAAATTTCAGAGATCAAATATGAAAAAACATATTTGATAAAGTAGAAGGTGAAGAGACACCAATCATATTAAAAACAGCATAAGATGAACATAATCTAAAACTGCAGAGAATTTAAAAGGCATGAAGTTACCAAGTTCTTTGTGGTGCTCTGATACCACCTGATACACTCCTACCCAAGGATCCCACAGAGAAGTTGGTAAGAACACCAAATAGAACAGAAAGGTGCGGAAAATCCTTGTGTTGTGGCTGAAGAAATGACAGTCGAGCAATGTCTGATCGAGTGTGACTTGAAGGTGCAATAGACGAGATAGCAAGCAACAAACTCGTCTAAGAGTTAGAGAGACTGGAACCAGAGGCTGAAGTTATAGCAAAACGAGTAAAGGTTGTTGAAGGTTCAACAAGTTTGTTCATAAGTTGAAGAGACAACTTAAGACTCACGATTTTGAGAGAGATTTGATAAAGAGATTTTCATTTGTTTGTGATCCAAATCCAGGATGGTTTACAATGAGAAACTTAAAGAGTTTAAATAGAAAAAGGAGAGGAGTAGTCAAAAAAACTAAACTAGGAAATGCAAACAAAATTAAATGCAATTGTTCTGAAAAAAAAAATAGCATTAAATGAGATATTGGAAGGACTTTTGGAATCTCCCATGCTATCCCAAGAGTTAATGGGCCTTCCTTTAGCTTGTTGGACTTCAGAAAGAATCACTAATGGGCAATTTGATAAGTGGATCATTTGCCTTCTTAAAAACCTCTCCAAGAAAATCCATTGAGACAAAACTTATAGGAGGGAAAGAGAGTACAACATTACTCACTAACCCATTAAGTGATTCGTATATGCTTCTTTTTTAAAGCTTGATAAGAGTTCTTGCACCACATACCAATGCATTTCTTGTAGTTGTTAGCCTTCGTGCCTTGATTAAGCTCCAAATATGTTTTGATACTTGTTTGCTTCTTGATTCCTTGATTGAGGCTACTCAGTATCATATTATGTTGGTTTTGAGTTCGAAGTTGAGCCATGTTTATTAAGAATTGTTATTATTTAATACCATGTAATATCATAAATCAACGTGGCATAAGAGTTTGTTTAGAAAAAAAACCAAAGGGTAGAAGATACATGCCTTGTTCGAGACGAAAACAAGTTAGGTCCACCGTCCAAATTATGACAAAATCTTTCCTTTCAAGTCTCAATAATAACATGAAGATGTTTATTGTTTCGTACACCTGACAATCATCATTATCTTCATGCCGATATTAATTCTTATTAACTAAATCATGAGTTATGATCATCTTTTAAAACTGAAGAAATTAAAACAATGCAGCAAAGATCATATGAATACGAACCTGGATTCTCAAAGATAAGATCTTACTCAGTTTTTTATCTTTTTGATACTTTAAAGGCCCAATCTTTTGAGCTTTTGCTTCTTCCTTTTTTTCATTTTTCTTTTTTTTTTGTAACAACAAAATGTGTTACTTGCAGGTCTCAATGCGTGTGGTTCACTAAGCACTTTACGTTAAACATATATTTATCAGATAATTAGTTAACTATTTATTAGACCTAATTACTTGACCTCCACGATGGATTTGTCATATTTAAAAATTTACGAGATAATCGTGATTCTCAATATCCACTTTTAAAATGAGCATGTATAATAGAGATCAAAAGTTATTAACATATTAAAGGTCGATTATAGATGATGTTTTATGACTCACTTTCTCATTG
The DNA here is from genome assembly GCA_900406405.1 of Lepidium africanum. NCBI lineage: Eukaryota > Viridiplantae > Streptophyta > Magnoliopsida > Brassicales > Brassicaceae > Lepidium > Lepidium africanum. The sequence goes on from OVAX01000510.1 coordinate 44,099, forward strand.
ATAATTAACACGGTCTAATTAAATACAAATCCGACTACAACTTTTATTCTATAAAGAAAAAGTATTCTAAATAAGACTATGATAAGTTACTAATGTTTACAAAGTTGATTGATTGTTAATAAAAAATAGTTAACAATAATTCTTTTCTACATATTTAATAATGACATGTAGATTGTTCATAAAAAAAAAATTGCTAAGGTTTCTGTCAAATGATTAAATATTTATATAAAATCTTTTCTACTAGAGTTTAAATTTCAGTAGTCATGTTATTTCGTATGATAAATCAAATTTACAATTTTTGTTTGGATTCCATTGTTATAATTTTTTACCTAACTCATGTAACAAAACTCCATAATTTTTTGAAATAAAATAAATAAAAAGACTTTAGAACGTATCGGAATAGAGACGTAGAAAATAACATAGAATTTGGTTTGGAATAAAATATAAAATGAATCAGAATCGTCTCTTAAAATAAATAAGAATGTGGATGCTTCACTTAAACAAAGACTTTGGTTTGGTCTCAAAGGTTACTTGCAAGGCATAAGAATTGTGTAAAGCTTTTATTCCCTCACTATTCCTATATATTAACTACTTAAAGTTTCATCATTATTCCTTCTTACATCAAATCATTTCCCAAAATCAAAGAAAAACATTAAGAAACATTGGAAACAGCTTTAAAGATATGGAGATCAAAGTCGGTGAGGATCATCAAAAAACTACCAAAGACGAGATCGAAAAACCTCTCCTAGAAGAAGACAGAGACTTTCCTGATATAGAAAGAACAACATGGATACAAAAGGCAATAGGTCAAACATTTCAAACCACAGCTCATTTAGCTAATCTCTTACCAACAGGAACAGTTCTCGCATTTCAGCTCTTATCGCCAATATTCTCAAACGGTGGTCAATGCGATTTAGTTAGCAAGATCATGACAGGGACCTTAGTGGCAATGTGTGGATTCTCTTGCTTCATACTTAGTTTTACAGATTCTTATAAAGACAAAAACGGTACTATTTGCTATGGGTTTGCAACAATTCATGGGTTTTGGATCATTGATGGATCCACGACTCTTCCTCAAGAATTATCTAAGAGATATAAACTAAAGTTTATAGATTTTGCTCATGCTTTCATGTCCTTGTTGGTGTTTGGTGCGGTGGTTTTATTTGATCGGAATACGGTAAATTGTTTCTTTCCGGCACCGTCAGCTGAGGCATCGGAGGTTCTCACGGCGTTACCACTTGGTGTAGGTGTGATTTGTAGTATGTTGTTCGCAACATTTCCTACAACACGCAATGGGATTGGTTTTCCACTTTCGAGTAAATGATTATTATGATCAATATGTTGTTAAATATATATATATATATTTTTAATTTGATTTATCTATGTAACTTGTGGCTTAAGATTGTTTATTTGATGTTTCTTCAAAGAGACTATTCCAAAATTCATTGAAACTGTTGTTAATAGAGATGTATACATGTTAATAATATTAATTATTTACTAATATCTATTGCCTTTAACTTTTTGATAAAATATCTTTATCAAAAAAAATAATAAACTATACGATACTTTCAATATCCTATCCAAAAAAAAAAAAATTTAAAATACTATGCTTTCAATATGGCTATGTGGCTAATTTAATTAAGCCTTCAGATTTTATTTATATTTATGGAATACATTGTTGCAAAATTTAAAATAAATAATTCTTCTGGGCGTGCCTAAAGAGAAGTGGAATGGGCATTTTCTACGCCAAACACAAAATATCAATTTGGAAGGCCACATTTTTTTAAAATAGAAAGAAAGTTATGCTTATGTTTTTTAAGCCTATTTAATTTTAATCAAGTAATTTGGTATAGTTTAGTTTACTTTTAAACAGTCTTCCTTTTTCTTTACCATTAAGCATCAGTTTTATTAATTCATGTCTCTTATTTCTGTTTACTGTGGTAAACTTTTAAACACAGTCTTTAACAACTATTATTTACATAATTTTAAACTATATAAACAAAAAGAAAGTTAGTTGATGGCAAAATATTTCAATTACTTAAGATTTGAAATTAACCTGTTTTTATAAATTTAGATTGTAGTCATTTTATTCTCATATTTTCTAAATTTTTAGAATATAAATTCATAAATATTTGTAAAAAGATTCTAAGAATTGTTCAATGTTCATTCATTGGTTTTATCAATAAGAAAAGCCACAATATAAATTATTCACTCAAAAACTTAAAGCATTTTCAGAGAGTTTTCAATTCATATTCCTTTCACTCGTTTTGTCTTCCACAAATATGTTTAATTTTTTTTGAAAAATATGATTGTCTTTTGATAAGTTGATTATATAAGTTTGGTGAATAATAGGAAAAATTGTTAATTGGATTTTTTCATTAATATAATTGTGTATACTTTATGTGTATATATATATATATATATATGTATTTTATTTTCTAAATATATATTAATATAGATTTTTCATTAATTAAGATTTTTCATATATATATTATTTTTCTAACAAAAAAAACCTTTTTTATAAGCCACATTATTTTGTTAGCCCTAAGCCTACAATAGGTTGAGCACGGCACTACTAATTAAGCTTTGATTATTGTTATAAGATACAAAAAGAAATATTAGTTATAATTAAAACTATAAAAATAAATATGAATAAAATGAGAAATATTAAGTCAGATATGTATTGGAAATTGAAAATATCAACCTTTTGAAAACAAATATTTTTTGGAGAACATCAACTAAATAGATACATAAGGGGTAATATAAGTCCTACTTCTAAAATTGTATTGTATAGTTTAAATAGATATCTAAAATAATGGAAGATAATATTTTTCTAATATAAATATATATAAATATATAAAAAGAAGGTAATTTGGATTACCTCAAATACTACCAGAAACACCATAGAGATATTATTTTCTGGTAGAGAGTTAAGACATCAGACAGAAAATATTTTCACAATTGACTAATAGAATTTTGTGTGAATATTTTTGGTCAGGTACCAATATCAAGCTCGAACCTGGGTGAGACTAAAGTCGCATTGTTAGAACTTAAAATAGATTGAGAAGAAGAAGGAATGAGATTATCAAAACTTTGCACAGTTGTAGTTGAGATATTACTGCACTTTGAGAGGTTATACCACCTGATCTCGTACAGATTCTTCAAGATGGAGCCTCCTAAATGTTCACTCTGCACTCGAGTTAAAACTCTCAGAAAACTAATGTAGAAGACGAAGAACAGAGAACTTTCAAAACAAATAAATACTTTTTGAGCTTAATTCATCGAAGTATGATGAATTGATTCATTTCTTCTTTCTCTAACTGTTTCAGTTTGTTCACCTTTCTCTACTCTATCATCTATGTATATATCCATGTTCTTATCTCGTTTATTAAATCAAGATTGTCACGGGTTCAACTAACTAAATTAGTCTTATCTATTGATTAAACTTATTAGCTCAACTAACTTTTAACGGATAAGATTTTTCTTTTTATTGAAAACAATCCAACAATCCTCTACTTGATTTCAGTATACAAGACTTAAACATGATTGATGTTTGTGAAAAAGTGAATCAATTTATCTGAGAATTTCGCGCACTAAAAATACATACTTGTCAATCATATTCTATCACTGCAATATGTTTCATCATCTGCTTATACAGTTTGATTTCGAGTTTAACTTTTTCTTCTGAAATTAAACTCTTACAAAGTACTGAATCACCTTTCCAGACAATCAAGCTTATATAATTACATTCTTTTGTTTGATCTTTGTTGAACCAACTATTTGTGTTAACAAGTCTAATGGTAAGGATCCAGAATGTAATTTTAAGCTTTGTCTAATATAATCCCATATCCCTTGCAATGTTAAGAACCAACCTACTACATAAGTCTTTTGTCAGTGGATCTACTATGTTGTTCCCTGATCTCACAAACTCCAAAGTTAAAGTTCCCGCTTCTAAAAGCCCTCTTATAACTTTGTGTCTCATCCTTATGTTAAAGTTCCCGCTTCTTAACCATTCTGCTTCCCGACCAGCTAACTCCAAAGCTATAAGCTCAGATTCTATAGTTGATCTAGCAATACAAGTCTGTTTATAAGACTTCCAAGTTATTGTTCCACCACAAAGTGTAAACACATATCCACTTGTGGAATTTATCTCATCGTTATCTGTCACCCAATTGGCGTCATAGTAACCTTCTAGAACACTCATAGAACCATTGTAGTTCAGTTCCTAGTCCTTTGTACCTTTCAGATACCGCATCAAATGATCCATCGCAACCCAATGTTCAGTTGATGGATTTTGCGTGTATCTGCTCAATTTGCTTACAATATATGCTATATCAGGCCTTGTGCAATTCATTAAATACATGACACTACCTAAGACTTTAGCATAGAGACCTTGATTAACACCATTTCCTCTGTTCTTCTACAAATGATTAGATAGATCATATGGAGTCTTAGCAGTTGGTTTCTCAGTTGGTTTCTCCCAGAAATTGAATTTCTTGAGTATTCTCTCAATATAATAAGACTGATTCAGAGAATAAACTTGCTATTTTTTGTGATTTTTATACGTAGTATCACATCCACATCCTCCATGTCTTTCATGCTAAATTTAGAGCAAAGAAATGACTTTGTCTCTGTAACTATCTTCAGTGATGTTCCTAGAATCATCATGTCGTCTACATATAGACATATAATGACATATTCTGAATCTATTTGCTTGCTGAAAAGATTAGTGTCACCATTATTCGAAACAAGTCCATCTTCTATCAAAGTTTTACTGAATTTTTTAAACCATTGTTTAGGTGTCTGCTTTAAACCATATAATGATTTCTTTAGTCTACACACCTTAAATTCTTGTCCTTCTACTACAAATCCCTCTGGTTGATACATATAAATCTCTTCTACTAGATCACCATTCAAGAAGGCTGTTTTTACATCCATTTGATGTACAATCAGCTTATGAGTAGATTGAATGACAAGAAGTAACCTTCTTGAAGCAATCTTTGTTACTGGAGCATAAGTGTCAAAGTAGTGACACCTTGTGCTATGAGCCTTGCTTTGAGCTTATTTATTGATCCATTTGACTTCAGCTTCTTCTTTAGTATCCATTTACACTTTGTTTCTTTACATCCATTTGGTAAATCTACAAGTTCCCAAGTGTGGTTAGAGATAATTGAATCAAACTCATTGCTCACTAATTCTTTCCAGAAATATTGCATCAACATAATTCACTGCTTCTGTAAATGAAGCAGGGTCTTCTTCTATTAGAAATGTGAACACAAAATTCTTCACTGAGTTCATCTTGTTCCACCAGAAAGCTAGTGGCAAAGTCTGGACCAAAACTAGAAGCAATTCTTCCTCGTTTGCTTCCCCTTACTTCTGTATTCGCAGAGTCCTTTTCAATTTCATTGAATGATCGCTTTGATGATGAGATTTTGATTATTGCTTTTGATTTCCTGAAAGAAAAACCAGCTTCAAAGAATTCTACATTTCTAGACTCAATAACATGTCCCAATGTCATGTTTTCTTTATCAAAAGTTAAGCATCTGTAAGCAGAACTGTTAGATGTGTAACCTATGAAGACTACATCAACAGTTTTGGACCTATGTTTGATCTCTTGAAATCAGGTTAACCTACCTTTACTAAGTAACTCCAAGTCCTAATGAAAGACAAGTTTGGTTTATGTCATTTCCATAATTCATACGGGGTTAGCTCTCTGCCTTTGAGAGGTACTTTGTTAAGTATATAGCAAGCACTTAAGATTGCTTCCCCCCCCCCCCCCCCCCCCCCCCCCC
>OVAX01000510.1:49898-77214 GCA_900406405.1 Lepidium africanum
CCCCCCCCCCCCACAATGCCTTCGATAAGCAAGAACTAATTAACATGGCATTCATCATGTTTTTCAAGGTCATATCCTTCCTTTCAGCAACACCATTTTGCTGAGGTGTGTAAGGAGCTGACCTTTCATGAATTATGCCTTCTTTCTGACAGAATGATTTCAGTGTGTCACATTTATACGCACCTCCTTTATCTGATCTAAGTCTTTTGATTCTCTTATCTAGCTGATTTTTTACTTCTGCCTTGTATTTCATGAACATCGCATATGTTTCATCTTTCAAGCTGAGAAGGTAGACTTTAGAATATTTAGAAAAATCATCTATGAATGTAACATAGTACCTTTTCCCTCCTCTACTAAATGTACTTTTGAAGTTCGCTAAATCCGAGTGAATCAAGTCTAACAACTGAGAAGATCTTAAAACAGGATTAGCAAAAGGTTTTCTGGAGTGTTTTTGATTCTACACAAACTTCACAATTGGAGAAATCCTTTTTCAGTGAATCAGAGATTAGATTTGCAGACTTTAGCCATTTGATTGATTTGATATTCAAGTGACCTAAACGATTGTGCCAAGTACTAAAATCATAGACAAAGTAAGAAGAATCATCTTTCTCATTCATAGTTTCAAGTACAAAAAGATTTCCATTATAGTAAGCTTTACCAACATAGACTCCATTCTTAGTCATCACTAACTTTCCTATTCCAAGGTCTATTTGATTCTAGCAAGCATCAACAAGGCACTAAAGATTAAGTTTCTACGCATGTTAGGAACGTACAGAGCTTTGGATAGAGTTAATGTTCTTTCTGATGACAGCTTTAGATTTCTTTCTCTCATACCTTCAACCTTTAGAGCTCTTGCATCACCTAAGTAAACATTCTCACATACTTTCTCGTCCAAATTCTTGAAGAGCTTCTTCTCATTACAGATATGCCTTGTAGCTCCAGCATCAATGATCCAATCTACTTTTTACGTGAGATTGTTTGCTTCAGTCACTACATTAATTAGATTCTCCATAAGGTGAGATTTAGGATTCCCTTTCTGTTGATGAGGCAGCTTGTAATCCTGCTTCTTGTGACCCAATTTGTTGCAGTTCCAACATTTAATCTTCTTTTTGAACAATGTAGATTGTTTTGCAGAAGTCTTGTTCTTCTTCTTAGAAGATTTCGACTTATCTTTCTCAAGCTATCCTGAATTCTCCACAAAATTAGCATCAAAATGAATCTTTTGAGTATGTGAGTTGTTACATGTATAGATTCTTTTAGCATCTTCAATCAACATATCTGAGATTAGTTCATCCAAGCTCAGCTTCTTCTTTTCATGCTTTAGCTTAGATTTGTAATTTCTCCAAGATGCAGGGAGTTTGTCAAAAAGTACTAAAGCTGCAAGATGATCATCGATTGCTAGGCCTTTAGCTTGAATCCGAGAAACAATAGTTTCATAGTCATGAAGTTGTTCTAGAATAGGTGTACCATCCTTGATCATAAAGGAAGTCCAACGAGATGTTATATATTGTTTATTCCCCTCATCTTCTCCTCTATTTCTTTTTGAAGCTTAACCAGATTTCTTTTGCAGATTCGAATCCAACATAGATCTCGAACAGTTTCTCTGATAGATTTCAAATTATGTGACCTCTGTAAGTGCAATTATGATCATCAAAGGTACCTTCTCATTTAGTCTTGCAGTTTTGATCTTTACAGAATCTAAAGATCCTTCTTTAGTAATCACAGAAGATCAAACTTTTAACAGCTACGGAAGATCCTTCTTTATCAGCTACGGAAGATCCATCTTTAATCTCCAGAGAATATCCGTTTTCAATAGGTACAGAAGTTTCTTCAACGATCAAGTATTCCAATCCAATTTCTTGGAAGAAGAACAAAAGTTCTTCTGAACATCTTTGATAATTAGCTGCGGTGAGTGGATGTAACTTCGACAAATATCGTACTGCCGAGCTCTGAGACATTATGAAGTTCCAAACATATTAGAACTTACATTAGATTGAGAAAAAGAAGGAATGAGATCACCGAAAAATTGCAGAGTTGTAGTTGAGATACTACTGCACATTGAGAGGTTAGACCACCTAATCTCGTACAGATTCTTCAAGATGAAGCCTCCTAAATGTTCACTCTGCAGTCGACAATGGTGTACATCCAAAGCTCGAGTTGAACTCTCAGAAAACTAATGTAGAAGATAATGAACAGAGAACTTCGAAAACAGAGAAATGCTTTTTGAGCTCAATTCATCGAAGTATGATGAATTGATACTTCTTTTTCTTTCTCTAATCTTTTCGGTTTGTTCACTTTTCTTTACTATATCATCTCTCTCTATATATACATGTTCTTAGCTCGTGTATTGAATCAAGATTGTCACGGATTCAACTAACTAAATCAATCTTATTTGTTGATTAAACTTTTAACAGATAAGATCTATCTTTTTATTGAAAATAATCCAACACGCATTACCACTCTAACAAGGGCCTACTATGGTGGCACAAAATTCGAAATTATTGTACTTAACCTATAAAAATAAATAACCGGATTCTCAATCTAAATCGGCTTGCAAAAATAATTATGCAAACCATGTACGATTTGAGGGGAATGGTTCTGGTTTTATCCCCGCAAACTATTCAATGAAAGTCCTGAACAATTAAAACTTTATAAATGAAAATTACCTTCTTTTTTCTTGGTCGGGATAAATAAAATTATCTTTAAATCAGTGTTTTCATACCTGACCCGAACAAAAGACTCAAATTACCTTCTAGATTACCGAGTCAATAAAATAAGTTTTGTATACCATTATATGAATATTATTATCTAAGTGTACTTAAAGAATCTATATGGATTGTCACAGTATCTAAGTTTATCTCTGATGATGTTTGTCGATAAATTCTCGTTGAATATATTCATCTGTTTCCAATTTCACTAATTTAATGATGTTTTTTGCTCATGTAAATATCATTGGTGTTTGATTATATGTACTTTTATAATTATTCGTGAAATGAGCAGACTGGACCAATAATTCACATTTTTAATTTAATATTCTGGTTGCTAATTTTATTTTATTTTTAAACACCCTATATATGTTATGATATTGAGGGTATTGAAAAAAGATAATTCGTTAACACAAGTGATTCCAAACCAAGAATTACGTGTTATTAGAAATAATCTTTTCTACAAAAGACAAACTTAATGTGGAATTAATGTAACCTAGAAACTAGCATAAAATAACTGACTAAATCCGATAACCTAAAGAGATTCAATTCACTAGTTTTCTTAAAGTTAATCCTTAAGTTCTACGAAACTCGAAATACAATTGAGATCCCTTTTATAATATAAGGGCTCACGAGTTTGTTTCCTACAAACTTGAAACCTAACAACCAAATCTAATCATATCTTCTTGATAAGTCATATCTTCAACTCTTGATAATCTTTATCTTCGATTCAAACTCTTTTTGATATAGCTCCATCTTCAAGTCTTTGTATGCCTTGCACATGTCCTTCATTAATCTACTCCTTGTGATTCCCACGTGATCTATAAGCAGCTTCAGTTTCCCTCTTTTTGACTTGATGTAATACCAAAGCTTAAGTACCTGTCAAACGAGTAAACTAACAGACAAACTAGAACAAGGAGTTATCAAGCGACTGTTAACTGTCAAAGAGATTATTCCTAAAAGTCATTTGATTAAACATGAAAACTAAGTGAATTACAACTTGAAACAAAGTTTGTAATTAAGAGAGAAACAAAACAGACATCGGGTTTTCAAAAGAAATGCCACAAGTTGGCAAAAATAGAGCAAGACAATGCTCTCCCCCTTAGCACATACTCCCGCTCAATCAGATAGCTCATGAATCTGATCGTCCTGATCATTCTGATCCTGCTGTTCTCCCCTCCTTAGCATCATATAAAGTCAAAAACAAAATCTTGATTTAAACACAAACAGGGTAAAAGACACTTACCTTTCAGAGCTTGCTTGCAGAGAAGTACCATTTCAGTGCCAAGTGCCAAGAGTGTTTCCAACAACTCTTTGTTAGGGTAGGTCTCTGTTGAGGTGACCTTTCCCTTCCCTTTCTATTTGTTGATCACAGGTCTTCGAGCTCTAACTGGAGAAACTGCAACTGGTACCTCATGTTGGCTAGCTAGCAGAAGGGTGAGCAAAGATGGATATGGAAGAAACAGCTATGACTTTGTCATCTTTGTTGACGCAGCAACATGTTCAATCTGACTGAAGATCACCTTTCTCAAGTTAAAAGGAGTCTGAGTTCCAAACTAATAGGCCAACAGCATTCTTGCTGCACTCACGTATCTATCATTTGAAGTCGGAAACCAATTTGTACAACAAAACTTGTACAACTGATTATACAGAAATGTTAGATGGCGTCTCTTGACTTTAGAAAAATCTTTAACAGATCCTCCAATCACAAGCATAGCAATATCTTCTGTAAGAACTCCTTCAGTCTTCTGAGGATTTGAGCGATCAACTACATCTAGAGACTCTAACAATTCGTTGATCTTTAACGCGGAAATTGTATAATTGAAGCCTCTCAAAAATACAGACCAAGCATCACTTTCTTTGTCGTAGTAAGGCATATTTTCCCAGAGCTCACACAAAACATTAGAGTTGTAATCGACGACTATATCAAGAGAGCTAAACAGACCCGCATCTTTCAACAATTTCACTAACTCGGACTCGTGATCTTCAAAAGCATAAGCATATTCAACAACAAATCGTTCGCTAGAAGACGAATAGAGTTTGTACCTGCGAAATGCATCAAGAGTTGAGAATACTTCTCGATCATATTCCAAAGGTGAAGTACCCCGAGACTGTTGAGTACAAGTCTCAATCTTGACGGTGCGGCGAGTTTTCTGGAAACTAGGGTTTAAATCCAAGTCCATCTGACTCTTACGACTTGCTCAGGTTTTCGATTTTTCAGAGATCGGAACTTTTATAACCCTAATAACTTCAATTTCTTCATCATTCTTGAATTTTGAATCCATCTGGGTTATAGGAGAACAAGAAGACAAATTGGGTGGCGCTAAGATGCTATTATCCTCTAATTCTTATTCTATCTCTATGAAAACACCAAGATATGGTGAGTTCGGTCGCTCTGTTGTTGGCAAAGAAGAGTTTTGATAAGTTGGAGAAATAGAGTGACAGGCAGTGTTATATGGCGTGACAAAAATAGAAAACAAAGCGACAGGTGGAACAACGGTCAGAGCAACAGGCGGAGCGATATGATCAAGAACCGTGCTTTAGAATCGGTACATTTCAACTTCAATGTTAGTCTCAACTCCTTAGGTTCAGTGACCACAATAGCCCACTCCATATTAGTGATGTAAGATACCAGGGTTGCAAGATCATGTCCTTGTGGGATGATTTTTCGCGAGCTCTCCGGTGTTGGCTTCCGATTCTTTCTCTCTAAACTCTAATTTTTGTTTTCACTTCTTAGAGAAATGAGAGGAAGATGAAACGAGCAAGTGCTAGAAGACTCTAAGTACTAAAAGTTTCTCGTAACTTGAGCTTATGATTTGACTGTCCAAAAAAAAATATCCCACTCAAAAATATATACATATATGTGTCTTTAAACCAAAGAATAGCCTGCTACTCTTTTGTCTAACTCTTTTGAATTGATGGGTTAGTTCAAACAAAACACACAAACCAATAAACTCACAATTGAAATGTTATCATTAATACTTAAGCAAAGATAATTTAACCAATAACCTTGTAAGTGACCCAAATTAAGCTTAAACTTGTGAACATTGTAACAATAATTTAACCAAATTATCAAATTAAAATGATTCAATACATCTAGTTAAATCATATCTTGGTCAAGACTAAATCATTCACAGGAAGCTTGAGTTCTGAAATTATCTAGCAAATCCTTACTCTCTGAGACGTAAGATCAGGGTCAAGATTTAATGGCTAGACTTTCACACTAGCATGCCTTTGTCACAAGTATTTTTCAAGGACTTAAGAGTATCAAACGGATCAGGCAGCTGGAATTTCCTTTGAAGAGGAATGAAGTTGAATGCGTAGCAAACAATTCTAGACTTGAATGATGAATATATTCGACCCAATCATGTGATTGTTACAACATCTCAAGTTCGATACTATCAGCTTTTTGTTTGTTTTAGTATCCCCTTGATCATTTGTTTTGGCAAGTCATCATGGGTATGATATTACATCATATGCATGAATCAGGATATCACTTGACTTCTCAACCCAAGATTCAGATACTTCACCTCTCTTCTCAACTCTTTGATATCCCTTTCCTAACATTTAATAGACCAAGTCATAGATCAACTTGTGACGGCATGATATGCACCTATTTTCCACTTGTTCGATCAACCCTAATATCTATCTTCCTTTTTTAGGTTCTGCTTTCATATTCCATAATTAAGTTCCTGCTTCAAATCAGCTCAATAGACACCTTTAATCACAATTAGTATTCACATATTCCAATCGATGTTTGTAATTCAATAATCGATTGAAAGACAGTTGTTTAGTAAGCAAATCGGCTAGTTGATACTCAGTGTTCACATAATCAAGTCTAACCAGTTTCTCCTCAATAAGTTCATATATAAAATGATGTCATGTATCAATATGCTTTGTTCGTGAGTGTTGAACATGATTTTTAGCAATGCTAATGGCACTTTGATTATCACAGTAAACACGCAAAGGTTTAGAGATTGTACCATAGTCAGCAGACATTTGTTTTATCCATAAGATCTGGGTGCAACAACTTCCCAATGTAGTGTATTTTGCTTCTGCTATTGATAACAAAACACCGTTCTATTTTTTACTGAACCAGGCAATCAGATTGTTTCCCATGAAGAAACATTCACCACTTATGCTTTTTCGATCATCAACATCTTGCCCAGTCTGCATCGTAGTATCCATTCAAGCTTGTAGTTCCATCCTTTGTGTAGATAATCACAAGGTTTTGAGTTCCGCTCACATATTTTAAAATACGTTTTGCTACTTGGAGATGACTTTCTTTAGGATTTGCATGAAATCTTGCACACATACCAACTGAAAAACAGAGATCTGGATGACTGATAGTTAGATACATCAGACCTCTTATTAGACTTTGATAAGTTGTTACATCAATAGACTTGCCTGATTCATCTTTGGAAAGTTTTTCGTTCGTTCCCAAATGAATTTTTGCTGACTAGCTTGTTTCCATTCCAAATTTCTGAATCAGATTTCTTGCATAAGTGCTTTGATTAATAAAATTCCCATCAGCTGTATGTTTTACTTGCAAACTCAGAAAGTAAGTAAGTTCTCCATTCATACTCATCTCAAACTCTTGAGTCATGACTTCAACAAACTTTTCAACTATCTTTTGATTGGTGTATTCGAACATTATATCATCAACATAGATCTACACCACTATGAATCCTTCAAGTTAACAGTGTCTTGTCCACACTTCTACGTGTATACCCATGCTCAATTAGAAACGAGGCTAATCGATCATACCAAGCCCTTGGTGCCTGTTTGAGTCTATACAGAGCCTTGTTGAGCATGTACACATAATCAGGATGTTTCGGATCTTCAAATCTCTTTGGTTGCTCAACATAAACTTCTACTTGAAGAAATCCATTCAGAAACGCACTTTTAATATCCATCTGATATAGTTCAAACCCCAATTTGCATGTCATTCCAAACAGAAATCTGATAGACTTCAAGCGTGCTACTGGTGCAAACGTTTCTTCAAAATCAACACCTTCAACATATGAGTAACCTTGAGTAACCAGTCGAGACTTGTTCCTAACAACCTTTCCATCCTTGTCAATTTTTTTCTTGAATATTCATTTGGTTCCAACAACATTGACATCTTTAGGCCGACAAACAAGAACCCACACATTTAGCCGTGCAAAATTTGACAACTCCTCTTGCATATATGCAATCCACAATTTGTCTTGCAGAGCTTCTTTATATGTCTTGGGTTCAATGTTTGAAACAAAACACTTGTATTTAACAACTTCAACAACCACCTGTTTTTGTGCAATAAAAGCAAGAAACATAGAATTTCCAGCCAGCTATCTGAAATCAATTTGTTTACCCCGGGTAATTCTTCCCCCCCCCCCCCAAATCTTGCCCATAACATTTGTTGAGGAGTGATTTCGACGTACCTAAGTTGGGGTATCCTCTTCGACTTGTTAATCCTTTGAAGGAGTATCAGCAGATTGATTCCTTGAGCTGATATCATCAACAAGTTGAACTATTAGACAAAACATTAAAGCATCATCAAAAACAACATTCATGGTTTCCTGAATTGTTGATGTACGCTTGTTATAAACTCTGTAGGATGTGCTTGATCCAGAGTATCCAAGAAAGAGTTCTTCATCACTCTGCAAATCAAACTTGCCAAGGTAATCTTTGTCATTAAGAATATAACACACACATCCAAATACATGAATAATGGACTGTTGGTGTCTTACCTTTCCACAGTTCATAGGAAGTTTTTGTCGTTCCTTCCCTAACATACACTCGATTGATAATGTAACAGGCTGTGTTGATTGCTTATGCCCAAAAAGATTTCGGAGCATTGCTACCATGTAACATAGCTCTTGCCATTTCCTGCAGATTTTTGTTCTTCCCTTCTACCACACCATTATACTGAGGAGTTCGAGGTGCTGAGAACTGATGATCAATTCCCTGCTCAGAACAGAATTTCTTGAATGTATCATTCTCAAACTCACCACCATGATCACTGCGGATGTACTTGATTCCTTGACGCTCATTCTTTAATTGAAGTTGTCAATATTCTAAAGCTTTCAAATGAGTCACTCTTTTCTTGAAGAAACTGTACCCACGTGTACCTGCTAAAATCGTCAACTACAACTAGAATGTACTTTTTTCCACCCATATTTTCAACTTGAATCAGACCCATGAGATCCATATAAACAAGTTCTAGAATGTCCTTTGATCTCACATTAGGCACACTTGTGTTGTGTCTTAACTTGTTTTCCCATGCTGCACGGTCCACACAAAAACTCTTAATCACGTTTAAGTTTTGGCATACCTCTCACAATCTCCTTAGTAGAAAAATCTGCCATTGTTCGAAAATTCATATAACCCAATCGTTGATGTTAGATCTGATTTTCAATTTCAGATTTTGCGGCCATACACGAAGTACCTTGTACCCATATAAAACAATCATTTCCTGTACAGACACCTTCTAGATGAACAGTAGCTTTTAAATCAATTGCCCGACATTCTGTCCAAGTGAAGGTTACATCTAGACCAATGTCACACAACTGACTGATACTGATGAGATTTGCCTTCATACCATCCACGAGAAAAACATCTGTTAATTTTGGATCCATTGAGCTTGTCGTTCTCCCTTTTCCTCATATATTTCCTTTAGCTCCATCTCTTAAAGTAACTTTTCCTGCATTGATTTTTTCAAGATTCTGCAAAGCGTTTTCTTCTCCAGTCATGTGTTTTGAGCATCCACTATCAAAGTACCACTTTCCTTTCGAGGATTTAGAACCAGACTTCTCTGCTGTGAAAGCAACCCTACTAAATAAATCCAATTTTTTGACCCAAATCTGATTTCTGTTTTTTTCGTTGAATGTAAACCTTTGTTGTCTCCAAAGTTTCTATACACATGACTGAAGTCTGTAACACTGATACTTTATGTGAGCTTGATTTCCACAATACCAGCACTCAACCTAATTATTCCACTTGGAACCGCAAAGAACAGGTTTCTGATTTCTCCATCCAAGGCCTGAACGTCGTATGACATATCTTGTTTGTAATCAAGAGATGTGCCTTGTATTTTTGCAGAATTAACACCCTTGTTTGATGCCTTAACAAACTTCATCTCCCTTGATTCAACTCCTTTCTAGCCAAGACCTTGATTTGCATTATCAGTTCTGCCAACTATTAGAAGATAATCTAAATCCTTCATTTCTTTGGACAGCATTTCAATCTGTTTCAGTCGTTCATACATTCTACTCTCAAGTTCCACATTCTTCATCTTCGTGTCTGCCAATTCTTTTTCAGTTTTAAATAGAAGTAGAGCATCTTGTTTTTCAGCTTTCAGCTTTTTGTTCTCTTCATGGGTTTCCACCAGTGATTTAACAAGTAAGTCGAGTTGATCCTCCTGAGTCATGTTAAGATCATCATCTGATTCAAATTCATTTGCATCATCATTGTGTTGATTGGCAGTACGTAGACTCTCATTAGACTTCTAACTTTCTATGCTATAGAGAGTTTCAATGTTATCCACTTCTTCTTCAATATCATTCATGTCAACAATTCCAAGATGTGACACAAAGTGATTTAAGATGTTGTCATCTTCCTCACTGTCACTGTCAGTATCACTCAGAGTTGTGATAGCTAATTTTCCACTTACTTTGGAAAGACATTCATTATTAGTCTGTGCATACCCTTTACACTCATAGCATTGAATGGTCATTTTTCTGGGCTTGATATTCCTTTCTTTGTCCTCTTTCAGCCTTCTGAAGGAATTGTTTCACTATTAAACCAACTTTTTCTTCCAAACTTTCTGTAGAATCCTTTTCATGTGTCGGTTTTTCAACTACAAGAGCAATACTCTTTCCTTTGGTAGCTCCATCCTTTGACATGATCTGAAGCTCATAGGCTTGCATCATACCTACAACTTGATCGAATATCATATTATCAGAATTCTGAGAGTCTTTGAGAGCTGATCAGTGACCATGAAACTTAGTGGGAAGACATCTTAAGAATTTCTTGACCAATTTCATGTCTTTGTATGTTTTTCCCATAATCAAGCTTCATGTGCTAAAGAAGATAACTTACTACTAAACTCAGCGACTGTTTCATCTTCTCCCATAGTCAAATTCTCAAATCGTGAAGCTAGGATGTCTATCCGAGTTCTTTTCACACTGCTTGTTCCTTCAAATCCTACTTATAAAATATCACATGCCTCTTTTGCACTTTTGCAACCTTAAACTCTCTTGAACTGATTACTATGAAGCGAATTGAAGATAGCTGACAAAGCTTTTGAATTCCATTTAGCATCTGACTTTTCTTCAGCAGTCCACTGTTTCCTTGGTTTTGGTACAAGAGTACCATCCGCATCTTTCACAATAGGAGGTTCCCAACTCTTTCGACTACAAGCCATCCCTTGAATATGCTGAGCCATCTACATTTTCAGTGACCGTAATTGTCTGGATCCATCTTAAGTGTTTTGACGACAACAACCAGTTGTTGCTGTGAATTATCCATCGTGTCCTCAAGATCTAACACATGCAAACAATAGCAAACGTTATGCGGCGTACCGCTCTATACCAATTGAAAAAGACAATGCATTAACACAAGTGATTCCAAACCAAGAATTACGTTTTATTAGAAATAATATTTTCTATAAAAGACAAACTTTTGTTGGAATTAATCTAACCAGAAACCAACCGAAAACAACTTACTAAAATTGATAACCTAAAGAGATTCAATTCACTAGCTTTCTTAAACTTAATCCTTAAGTTCTAAGAAACTCGAATTACAATTGAAATTCCTTTTATAACACAGGGGCTTACGGGTTTGTAAACAAACTCGAAACCTAACAACCGAATCTAATCATATCTTCTTGATAAATCTTATCTTCAACTCTTGATAATCCTTATTTTCGATTCAAACTCTTTTTGATATAGCTTCATCTTCAAGTCTCTATGTGCCTTGCACATGTCCTTTATTCATCTGCTCCTCGTGATTCCCACATGATCTACAAGCAACTTCAGGTATTTTCGAATTATACACTTTTCTAAGCAAATATAATTGACTTTTTTATTTGAGAATAAAAGAGTTATTTGTTTATATACACATAGAATGATAAAGAAAATAGTTAGGTTCTAGACGTTGTAAAAGACATTCAATGTTGAATAACAAATTTGTTATCTTCTTCAATGGGTTATGTTGACAGAATTTAAATGAATTTTTTCATAGTCCCATGCAAGTGTGAGTCTCTAGTACACCGTACACGTAGAGATACAGCTAACCAAACAAGTAGAGTTGTCAAGCCAAATTGGTCAGAAATTACAAACTACTTGCAACTCTTTTGATATTTCTTTCTTCTTCTCATGTCCTATTCTCCGAATTTCAACTTGTAATATCATTATTTTCCTTAAATCTATTAATGTTTATTAATGTTTTTTAATTAAACTATTAATGTTTTTTAATTAAACTATTAATGTTTAATTAAACAGAACACAACAAGTGGTGTATTAATTTGAAAAAGTAATACTGTAACAACAAAAACACAATAATTGGTATGTTAAAGAGCTTGATTATAAGAATATCCCAAAGATATTATTTTTGTTTGAAACTATAATATCTTTATATTTGTGTGTTTTTGTCTCTATGCAAATTTAAATTATAGAGAAAACTTTGTCGTTACATTTACAATCACTATTTTTGTCGATATTAAAAGTTGTACGTGTGTGGTTATAAGACCCAATCAGTCAATTTGAATCAAACACAACCGTTCATCCATCTAATTTCTCTTTTCCTTAAATATTTTCTTTCTCAACAAATTAAAACCGTGTTTTAAATTCTTGTCTCCACGCATTGAACTCTATATATACACACCAACAATTCACGATTGAAACTTATTAGAAATCCATATACTTTCTCTTTAAACATTTTCAAAAACTAAAAAAAGATTGAAGTCATGGTTAGATCAGAAATAGGAAGAAGAAGATTGTTTTCTGGAACGGAAATGGTACCGGCACCGATGATTTCTCGCCGGAGATGCTCAATGTCTCCAACATTAGAGACAATTGTGGAAGAAAGGTCAGATGATTTGAACCATCAAGATCATTATAAGAGTAGTGTAGTTGTGGGTCAACGACATCGTTTGTTATTTCTAGTTCCGGCTATTTTATCGGCCGTGTCTTGTGCTTTGTTGTATAGTCAGGATCGTGTTGTTCGACTTATTTGAACATATTTACTTACATACGTATGATTAAAAGTAACTATGTATAATCAGAAGAGTTTTCTATTATCTTATATGTCTTACCACTAATGCTTATTAGTGTTAAATTGTTTATTTGATTTACAAATATAAAATTATAATATATTTTCATGCTCATGGATCTGGTTTTTTTTTTCAAATATTTACATGGCTCAAGTCTTTGAAAAATTAATTCATAGGTAAAACACCCTCTTAAATCAACAATATAAGATAGTATCAAATTTTGATAACAAATTATGTCTATATTGTCCATTCGAGGACATCCTATAAAATTAGAAGGAGAATAACTTCTGCAGATAACACACAAATTATAAAAAAAACCTATAGTTAAACTCCTAAATCCCTAATAATATTAGGTAAGATAAACGCGGTTTTCTGGAATTGAACTCGAGTAAAAAAAATTGCAGAGGTAGCACTCAAACACTTGACTAAAAGCAATTTTCCGTATATTATAAAATGGTTAAAATGATTTTTTGTTACCTATGCAAAACACATTTTCTAGTAAAAAAAAAGCCAGGCTCTTTAAAGTATAACTCTTTAGTTTACCTAAAATCATGGAGAGATTTTTTGTAATTAACAATAACACATCGAAATTACAGAAACGTAGACAAAAAAAAAAAAAAGGGAAGCAAAACTAATCAATAGTCTTTGATAGTGATGTAAAGGACAGAGTAGAAAAACATTGAGAGAAGAAGAGGAAGAAATATGACAATCCACTTTGGTGCCTTGACTACAAAACTATCATATCTTTCTTCAAAAATGGTTTCCAATTTAGGATGTGAGAGGCTCCTCGATGATCGTCTCTGCTGAATCCGATAAGACGGTGATAAAGGTGCTACTTCTGATCCCCATGTTTGAATAAACCTCGTTTTATTTGTCATTTTGATGCTTTTTTTAAGGAGGTTTTCTTGTCCTCTAATGGGCAGAGAAAAGAAGAGTATCTGAAAATTTTGGTTGTTTGATTAGGGGATGAGAACAAACGAAAGGTCTTATATTGAGAAAATTACAAGACTTTTTAAGGTCTTTCAATACTAAATTCTCTTAATTTAGTTGACTTTTTGGGCTAACTTTAGAGATTCTAGAAAGTTAAAAAATGAAAAACAGTTGACAGAGAATTATTGCTAGACAACCGAATAAATCGGTAATGCTAATTTTAGTTGGTTTTCAGTGAACTGAATCTAATTATTAATAAATGTAGGTATAATTTTGTATTATATAGTATGCATTATAAATTGAAACTAATTTTTATAAAATAATCTATCGATGAATGTTCCAAGTAATTAGACTCTTTTTTTGAAAAATAAAGATTGAGTTATGAAAATGGAAATGGTATCAAAATATGTGAAAAACAATTGACTTTTTTTTTTTTTTGCTTCAAATGTACTTTTATAAATCAATCAGAATCATGAGTAACAAATTGTTGTAAAAAAAAACAGGGCATATAGGATACAATTGCCAAGTACATAATGTATCAATGAGAGTATATTTAGTAAGTAGGTCAGAATACTTATTCGCAGTCCTTGATTTATAACACATTGCACGTCTTCAAACATATACTTCCATGCAGCAATGACAGCAAGGTAGAGAATGAGCCGTAAATTTGTATGGGAAGCATTAATCGCACAATTAAGAACCAAACTATCTCCTAAAATATAACTCTGCGATAACTCAAACCATATGCCGATTGCATTGCCTATATAAAAGTCGAAGCTTCAACCTCCTCCGATGTGAATCATCCTTCACACTTTCCCATACCACTATAAAGAAAACTCCCTTCTATGTCACAAATTATCCAGCCCATCCCTGACTGAAGAGAAGAGGAGTGGTGTGATGCATCATAGTTTACTTTTACCCATGATGGTGGTGAATTTTGCCAATGTTGATTAGTAGTTAAGTTTCTATCATTAGTAGCAATGTTTGTAGTCTCTGTTTTCGATGATTCCCATTCGTGAATGTCATAACAGACACGCTCCCATGTATCTTGTATTGTAAAATAGGTGTGCAAGAATTGGAGAGCGTTTCTAGCTTTCCATAGCCTCCAAAGTATGAACCAAGGCATATAACGGAACGTAATCCGGAAGATTCAAATTATACGTGATGGTAAAGAGGAAGTGTAAACGATCTAAAAGAGGTGTATCATCATCAACCAAACGTTGAAGAGGTAAGCCCGAACATCGCCATAAAGCCATAGCATACGGACATGAGAAGAACAAGTGTTAAGTGGATTCAAAAGCTGAACAACAACGTGCACAAGTCATTGGTGGATTAAGTTGGCGTCTTTGTAGATTCTCCGCAGTTGCTAAAGCTCCAGAGGCTAATCTCTAGAGGAAGTGATGTAATTTGGGTGGTATAGGTAAGCGCCAGAGCTGTATAGGAATATCTGGATCTACAGCAAGAGGTGGCCTAGTACTGAGATACATATCATTAGATTGGGCGAGTCAGTATCCTGATTTTACTGTGTACACACCAGAACGTGTGTATTGCCATATGTAAGAATCAAACTATTGCATAGGAGGAACATATAAGCGTTTGATGTAATTATACTCTTCAGCGTTAAACATTATCTGAATTTTCTCGTCGTTCCATTGCTTTGTATCTTGGTGTAACAGAGATGAAACACGTGTTGCAGGATGAAAGGGTGGTAATAATTTAGCCGGGCGTGGTGGACAGAGAGGTATCCATGTGTCTAAACCAATTCATGTGTCATTCCCATTTCCAATCTGCTTGAGAAGACCCTATTTAAGCAGTTTACCTCCAAACTGTAAGGATTTCCACCCAAAAGATGAAGAAGGCCGTGAGGGTGTGTTTTAACAACATCATTGTAGGAAAATATCTCGCTTTTAAGATTTGATATAATAAACGTTGTGGTCGAATGAGTAATTTCCAGACTTGGTTAGCAAGAAGAGCTTGATAAAATTGATGAAGATCCTTAAAACCCAAACCGCCAAGCTTTTTTGGTTTTGTCAATCTATTCTACGCTACCCATGGTATTTTTTGATGTGTCTCAGTACTTCCCCACTAAAATCGAGCAATGAGCTTATTAATATCCTTACACAGCATTGCGGGCAATTGAAAATAATTCATTGAATAGACTGGCATTGCATAAGCTACAGCTTTGATCAACGTCTCTTTACCCGCAGGTGATAAGAATCGACTCTGCCAACCATTTAACTTCTTGCTAACCCGTTCTTAAATGTAGGAAAACATACGCCGTTTATTGTACCCAAATTGTTCAGGAATACCCAAATATTTCCCTCCGCCACCTAGATTAGGAATTCCCAAGCATTGTTGTATAGGAGTACGGGAATTAGCAAATACCTTAGTAATAATGCATTATAAGTGTTAACATATGATTGAGCACATCCTCACATAAAATGAATAATAATGGTGAAAACGGATCACCCTGACGTAGTCCTCGTGTTGGTGTAAAATGATGATAGGGAGAGCCATTGATTAGGACTGAGAAAGACATTGAGCGTACACAGTTCATAATCCATTGGATCCATAGGTCAGAGAAACCTTTTTTCGTAGAACTGCTTCTAAAAAAATTCCATTCAATGCGGTCATATGCTTTGCTTATGTCCATTTAATAGCCATATATTGTTCCAAACAAGTCTTGTTTCTTCGTAAAGAGTGAAACACTTCATGGAAAATGAGAATATTGTCAGTAATTTGCCTGCCCATAGTAAAAGCTGCCTATGTGTCTGCAATTGTGTCAGAGAGAACTTGTTTCAGTCGCTTAACTAAAACTTTCGATATAATCTTGTAGAGCACATTGCAGAGGCTAATTGGTCGAAAGTCTTTCATCGTTGCAGGCTGCGTGATTTTGGGAATGGGACATAAATTAGTATGGTTCCAAGTAGTGGGCAAAACACCTATCATGAAAAAATTTTGGACCTTTCATACTATTGCATTTCCCACTATTGGCTTGTATTGCTGATAAAAGCTAGCAGTAAATCCATTAGGCCCCGGGGCGCGAGACGCTCCAATAGCAAATATCGCAAGACAGATTTCTTTTGGAGTAACCGGCTTTGTAAGCAAGCTATTCATGTCAGATGTTACAATAGGCGGTACATCATTAAGGACTGCATCGATATCGTGTTGGTTGCTTTAACTGCTGAACAATGTAGAGAAGTAACTCTCGGCTTCAGTGGCAATTGCTCGATTTCCATAAATATATTTGTCATTGGTAGCTTGAATATAGTGTATATAATTGCGTACTATGTGGTTCTTAGTAGATACATGGAAAAATCATGTATTACGATCTCCTTCAGTTAGCCATTGAACCCGGTTTTTCTGTTTCCAATAACTTTTCTCATCCCGATATGCCTCTATTAAGTTCTTCCTGAGATTCTAAACATGCCCTGGGCCTAGAGAAGCGTCTGTTATTGCATCACCTATCAAACTGTTAAGATCATTGATTCGGCGCTGTGAGTTTGAAATATTGTTATGCTTCCAGGTTAAGAAAGCTCTCTGGCACTATGTTAAATGTTCAGCAACAAAATCTGGACCAGAGCACTTAGTGTCACAAACCATATTTTCAAAACCCGGCTTCATTATTAACTGTTTGTCAAAGGTAAACAATTTCCTGCCTCGTTCATTTGAAGTCTTCATGTGAATTATAACTGGACGATGATCTGATTCTCTCAGCGGCAGAAACTCTATTTCAGAAGCAGGATACATATCGAACCATTCAGGATTAGCCAGCACACGACTAAGGCAGCATTCGACCAATGATCTGTTTCACTTTCCACATCATGAAAATTTATTCTCTGTGAACGGAAAATCCACCACATTACACACTTGAATCATTCTATGGAAGTGCCTAAAGGTCCATTCATCTCGAAGGACTCCACCTTCTTTCTCGTCGTTACTAACAGTTTTCATTAAAATCACCACACATAATCCAAGGCCATGTCTGTTAATTGCTATTCTTTGTAATATTTCACATAAGATATGTCTTAGCCCGTGAATTGGATGGCCATAAAGAAAAAGTAAAATGAACTCTTTGTTTAATTGATAGTAATTTTACAGTCAAAGAGTCTTTCATCATAATAAAGGAAATCAACAGACACAGAACTATTGCACAATAAAACAAGACCACTGCCTAAACCATGATGCGAGACACAACATACATTAAGATAACCTAACTTAGCAGCAGCGTTATGGACGACTGCATTCCTATTCTTTGTTTCTAGTAAAAAGAAAAGAGTAAGTCCAGAGCATACGTTTTAGTAATGCTCATCAGGCGTCAAACCACCAGGGACCATTTAATACCTCGGTACTTCCAAAATGATTTGTTCATCCTGACCATGGTGGCTTATGGCCCACCGAACCATCACCTTGGTTTGGGTTGGTATCCGCACTCACACGGTCTTCACCTCCACGAGCAAAATTGTCAAAGTAATTGCGTACGTAAATGGTATCAAATAGATGGTAGTAGTGTTTCATAATGGCATCACCAACATCATCCGCTGGCCGCTGCCATGTTGTGGCGAATCGTATAACCTGAACACCGCATTTTTGGCTTTGTTGAAGCACATGATGGAGAAGCATCATCAGCCTTTCGCTTACGAGGCATAATACGATCATTTCCAGAAGATTGATCAGATGTGTGAAAATTATCCTTCGGCTCAGGACCACCGGGATTGTCTCCATCAGCATGTGAATCATTATACAGATTTCCATCATCGTTGTTATCATTGTCATCATCTGATGGACGAGGAAGTGGTAAATCAGGCACCGGAACTCATTCAGAATCATCGTGTGACAACATACCACATTTTATACAGAATAGACGCAACTTTTCATACTAAAACTTTAACATCGCTGAAGCATCACCAAACTTGAAGAGGCGCTGAAAACGGAGAGGTCGTTTGATATTCTAGAGTAGTTTAATACGGACATAATCATGCATAGTTGAACCTTCACTGCCAAATTATGTTTCGATGAAATTCGCTAACACATGTCCAATATGGGTCACCATCCGAAGAGTCAGATAACACAGTGATATCCCATGGATTTGCACCCAGAAAGGTAGAACATCGAGATCATCTTTAGTACTTGTCTCAACCCATTTGATACAAGTTACCATCCATTCATTGAAGGACCAAGGGCCCTTACGCAGCATTGTATTAAGACTCGCCTCAGATGGGAAAAGGAATTGGATCTTTCGACCATCCAAGAGTTTGGTCGTAACATCATCACCTTCACCCGACACTCGCAGAAGAGCATTTTTCTTCGCTCGGAGATTTTGTTTCCAAGGGTTAACACCACGAAAAACCAAATATAATTGGGTTTCTTCAGCCGAGGCATCACAGAGATCAATGGGTAAATCGTATGCATCATCACTCTGGACAAGAGAGATGTCTTGAAGAACCTTATGGATATTATCGGGGACAATTTGGGGATTTTAAAAATTAACAAAGCAATCTAATCAAAAGAATTTAAAAAAAAAAAAAGACTTTAGTAACTTGGATTAAAATCTAAGAATAGGTAAAAGATGAGCACAATGCTCACGTGGGTAAACACATGAAAGAAGGAAATTAAGAACTAAAGATTATTTAAAAAGGTTAAAACCTTTTCTGAACAGAAACCACAGAACATAGACGGAACTGAATTAACAGTTCTTTTTGTTGGAAGACGAAGAATTATTTGATCTATTAGGGATTTTTCTACTTTTCTGGTCTCTTTTTGACATCTTCTATGGCGGAAGAAGAGAATCTGACTCTACCGGAACCTCCTCTTCCTTCTTTGCCCGAAGCTAAACCCTTAGACGAAGATCCGCCGCCGGAAACGTCTACTCCTCCGGCTAAATTCGATCCTAGTCGAAGTAATTCTCTAATTTCCCCTTTCTTCTGTTACAGCAATTTGATTTCTAGGGTTTTGCTTTCTGGATTTCTCTTTAATTCCCCTTCAATCAGACTGTTGTGGAATCTCCAAATTCTCTTTCGCCGTTGCTAACCCTACTCAAAGCTCGCATTTTAAAAAAAATTCTTATCTAAAATCGTTGGTTCTGACCAAGTGAGCTTATATATCCTCTGTTGATTGAGAGATTGATGTTGCAATTGATGTGAACATTCATTCTGTTTCTTAGCTTTGGAAAAAAAATGAAGATTTCATGAAAGTATAGTGATTCTCAATCTGCATTATGCAAGGCAGTGTCTCGATATATATAGATATACATATACGTATTTTCAGGATGAATCAAGATTTTACTCATGTTGTTGTTCTGATCACAAAATCACCAGCCATCTGTCTTTTGCTTTTTTCAATATCTGCATTCTGATATATATGATATTGGTTGTTTCTAAAGTGATTGGGATCATCAAAAGGAAGGCTTTGATTAAGGATTTAGCTGCAGCTTACCACGCCGAGTGTCTTACTCTTTGCCGAGAAGTTCTGGAACTCCAAAAGAGAAAGGAAGAGGTTAGATATTGATCTCTTATCTTTTCATTGTGAAGGATATACTAATACACATTCATATGTTGCCTTTGTTTGTATCAACTTGTCGCAGTCCGGTGAATACTGTTAAGTGTTAACTTGTACTATAAACACACTAATATCTATATGAAGCCCCGGTTTATCGGATCATGTTAAATGCATATCGACTCTATAAATATAAAAGGAATCAAAGCATGATTTAATCTAAGGATCAGGCTCTTTCAATGGAGTATGGTTAATGCCAGGAAGTGGCATGAGACAGGAAGAACCATCAAGGGCATAATATCCAAAGTGGGTTCTTCCAAGTTGAGATTGAAATTGTAAAACTTGGAACCAAATCAGTAAAACTTGATAACAAAACAAACTGTGCAATCAGGTTTAACCGGCTTTGCACCTGTTCTAACTTGTTCATGTTTGCTCTTTTACATTTGCAGCCGTTTCTGGACACTAAAGCTTCAGTAGATTTGAGAAAAGAGACGTTGAGGCCTTCTTCCAAACGAGCTAAGAAAAAACGTTAAAAGAAAAGACTTGGTATGATGCTTAATCTACGTAGGTGTGATTGTTCATAGATGAGTTCTTGTGTTTCAGGTGAAGTAAGAAATTTGTTGAATATATGAGATTTTATTTGGTTTTCTAAAATATATACAATATTTACAAAATAGAATTCGAATCACCCAATCTAAAGACATCTCTTAACTAGACCGAGCAAAAATCCGGTAAACCGGTCTGAGACAATCAACAACAGCAACCGCCTGATGTTTAGCCTTCAAACAGAATCTTTGAAACCAGTTCGTGTCAGGAGCAATGACAACCATAGAAGATTGAAGATACATGGAAGCTGCTCTTTTCACGAGCTCATTACTAATGGCAATGTTAGAAGAATCCATATCGGACAAGAGAACCCCATCTTGTGAAGGAGCTTGATTGTTAAAAAAGAAGGAACCAAATCCATCAGAACTTGAGATAACGTCTTTCAAGCTCGTGTACTGAAGATCATCATTCTGATCATTGTCGTCGGAGAAAAAGAGGTAGGGTGGTTTTTGCAACATTTGGAAATCTTGTCTCCATATTCGTACTCATTATTAAATGGTGGTGAGGCTCATGAGTTAAATATCGTCCCCTGTTTTAGACGACCGGTGATCCCTACTATTTAGCCTGAATTTTCGGTAAAACCACATAAAGGAAACCACGATGAAATTATAAACCGAACTAAACCAAACCAATTTTTTTAAAAAAATTTATAGTTTGGAGAGTTGACCATCTTATCCATCTACAAACCAAATGACACAAAATTAGCGTCCGTAGACGGGATAGAGAAAATTCTGATCTCTCTATCTTCAGTTTTACTGTAAGGTCATGTATCTTCACTTCAGTGTTTGGTCTATTTAATGGATGAAATTGCAAATTAATGTGCCTTAATAAGGTTAATCTGGATCCACCTCCTACATTATGCTCATTGTGCTCATTATTTCTGCCATAAACCAACTACAAAATAATTATAGTATAGTTGTTAACTGCTAACGAGTATTGAATAAACTTAATTTTGTTGTTGTTGTTAGCTACCACCAGATAAACGTTTCACAGTGCACACATTTGACACATGACTTTCTATAGCGAGCTCAAATTACGGCCCATAAGATGTTGCTACACTGGGCTTTAAGTCCATTCTTGTCAAAAAAAAAAAAAAATCATCATATCCATAGAGTTTTTAACTTTTAAGTACCTAGCACATTTGATTGACAAAAAAACAGAGTGCCACATTTTTATTTCGTCTACTTTATTCATTGTTTTGAACCTCAATGGAAACATGACGTTGAACTCACTTTAACTATGCTATCATTTATATAATATGCTATAACATATATTTCTATATATCATAATAGATGTCACAAGTCACAACAATTATATTGTTCTGTGCTGTGGTCCTTCCATGATTGTGTGAGAGACAAATAACCAATAAAAATCAAGTTTAGTTCATAGTGTATAGTACGAATTATAGATGTAATGGGTAATAATAAATTAATTAGGGTTAATCTAATAATAGAAAGGTATATACCTGTGTGTGGACCTATCTTTCAAATCACAATTAGGGTTCATTCCATAAATAGAGCATATAGAAGCTTAATGGACAAACAAAATTAATCATGAGTCATGTCCCACTTGATTTATTAATTAATGGTCTAGTTTTTAAAGGAACATCAACTTCACTTATTTTCTTAATGTACTCTCTTAATCACAATACTTGACACTATTAAAATAGATACCCCTCTTAATAATTTCTTTATCGGATTTTACAGTATTCAAAAATTTACCATATACTGTATATGCTTAAAACTCAAATATTTTGTTATCTAAATTATAAAGTGAAATATTTAAGAGTTTAATAGACGGATTTATTTATGTAGTCGCAAATAACAAAGAAACCAAAAAATAACAAAGGAACAAAAAAATATGATTTAAAGTGAAAAGAAAGAGTTCTATTTTGCCTTACTGTGACGGCAATGTGAAGTCTTATCCGCATAAATCAACTACACAGTACAACAAACCAATCAATTTTTGGATTATGCTCATCAATCTGATTTATCATAACAACATTTTTTTCTCTAGTCAAACATTATAGGTCTTTATCACTGGAAAAGGAATTTTATATATATATATATATGTATGAAATAGTGAATATATATAATTATATATATATATATGAACAAAATCGACTTTTATTTACACACTTCTCTTATTTTACTCCTATTTTTCACTGAATGATTAATATATTAGAAATTTAGATAAAATAACAAGAAATTAATACATAAGCCGACGGAAAACAAAAATATATTTTGAAATTAAATCCAAAAGAAAAAACACTAACATAAAACTATGTTAAATCTGAACATAGACTCAAAAACATGCTAACCCGCAACTGTAAATCTAAGCCATCAACGACTATAAGGAATCCAAAATTGATAGTGAAACTTTATATGGCGAATGAGTGTATTCACTATTGAATAAAGAACTACTAGACCGGCAAGAATGAATATTACATATCCTTTAGAGATGTGGATCAAAACACTGTTGACTGATAAACGCATCACTGGAACCCAACAAAATACTAGATCTCGATCTGCTCCTGAGAATACGGATAAAGAGCGAAACAATCCTCTTCACAGGAACCAAACCCAAAGAAAACACAGCTACCAATCAAAACGGAAAAGGAAAAACTATAATAAGAAGACTCTAATTTTATTCTTTTTATATTTGTTTTTATTTACAAAAATAAAAAGAGTAAAATGTAAGTGGCCTTTAACGTAGTGGCAGATGGTAAATCCACTAAAGGCAGATGCACTTACACGTCTAGAAATCGAATCATGACACTTGCATTATACATGAATTTAGTTAATAGGATGGTCTTGTGACTCAATATCAATAAAAAAAAAAAGTAAAATAAAAGAAGCCAGTAAACGCAAGTCTTCGTATAACAGTTCTTATATGTTCATTTGGCACTAAAGACTTTTATATTTATAAAATAAATAGACAACGTAACTCATCATACACTATAACAGCAATAAAATATATTTTGGGGTTGTAAGTAATTTAATCCCTATTTAGTGAATAAAAAACTGATAACAGTAATGCTCTTTTAATTTTCAAAAGAAGATGCACGATGGGTTTAACAATTATACTCTAATAAGGACCATTTCTGTATTTTAAAATTTATAAAAAATACTTATAAGTCTAATATGAAACAATTTGTCAATTTTCATGTGCTTAAAAATGAATGTAGTCTACATATCGATAGAGTATACGTAAAGTGAAATATATTAGTTCTAAGTACTGTGGAAGGTAGTAGGAGACATAGTTGAAATGACCAGAAAATAGTACATGTGCAATAAAAAGGCTGTTAATAAAATCATAACATCACATCACTGACTCTGGTCAAAACAGTACTCTACATTGCGAATCTAGTAAGCTCTCAGATCCATGCATTACTATTTTTTATAACCTTTTTCCTGGATCATTTTCTTTTCCTTTTTCTGTTAAAGATTTTGGATAATTTTCTCATTATTTTCAAAAATACATGTGAAACTCTAAATTCTTGAAAATATAGTTCATCATATAATATATATATATATGCTTATTGGTAGCAGTGCCGTGCTTAGCTATCTGGTGGTCTATGGCGATATATTATATTGTACTAATGTTATATTTATATATCTTTACATAATTTTTATTTATTAATAAAGACATTATATAACTTTGATAAAATATGATTTAAAACATTATAAATTTTTTATAGCAATTTTTTTAAGTTAAAGTAAGTTTAGATATAGAATAGAAATAATTTGTTAATACTATACCTTAAATAATATATAATTATTAATAATTCAAAAATTTTAAATGATAAATATATTTATGTGAAGCCTAGCTAAAATGTAACCATTTATGTAGAATGTAGCTTTTAAAATAAAATAAAATTTATATCGAAATATGGTTTTTAATTTATTTTAACTAATTAAATTAAAAAATTTATACAAAATATGACCTTTTTATTGGGAAAAAAATTGGAGGCTTTAGAAAAATGCCCTCTTGAATGTATGGAAGGCACGGCTCTAAATGGTAGTACTAAGAGATATATGCATATAAGCTCTATTGCAGGTTACTGTGTTTATTTCAAGAATTTATGGTATGTTGCATAGTAACTGGGAAAATGTTAGATGTAATTTTGGATCATTTTATCAGTTATTCAAAATAAATTTTCTCAACTTTAGAATTTACAGATTCAAAATAGTTTACTTCAAATACCTTAATAAAAAAATAGTATCCCTTTCTGTTTGAGTATTCATATCTATTAATGATTTTATATTTAATGAAAACAATGTATCCGTTAGCAATTATATTTTGAGAATATTATAGTCCACAAGAATGGATTTGGCATTCTGCAAACTTTAGAGGTCAATCGCTGGGTAGATGAAAAAAAAGTCTTTAATATAGTCTGAAATTTATTGCTAATATATACCGTCAAAATAACTATTAAGTAACAGAAAATATAGTTGCCATTTTCCTACCTAACAAGTAACAAAATCAATATATATTATGAATTAAACCGAATAAATGAATAGATATAGTATGAAAGAATGTTATAGTAAAAAATTTTTTGCATATATTTTAGTCATTGGAATTCAAATAAAAGAGATTAAATGAGCAGAAGAAGAAATGTTTCTTAAACATGTAAATAGGAAGAAAAGGAAAAAATGGAGAGTAAGCAGAAATTTGGGTGACCAAGAAGGAGACACGTGCAGTGGTCTGGTAAAGGTAACAGTGATCGAGAAGTCAGCAAGTGTCCGTTAAGACAGCGACACGTGCTCTCGAGCCCGTCGTGAAACCACTTGCTTTCTCCTTTCCACTCTTTTTCTTCATTAATTCTTAATTACTATTATTGAATTCCTCAAAACCGCAATTAACTAATGCGTTTTAAAGTTAATCAAATGCTGTGTAATACCACTTGACTTAATGACCTTAAAGAAAAAGCTTACCATTTGTTTAATTCTTTAATTATATTCTACCTGTTTTTTCCCATGAAGTTTCAAGTGATGTGATGTGGAGTTCACATAGTATAACTTATTATAATATTTTGGTTTTGGATTCTTAATCAATATGATTTGTTATGTGGAAAAGTAAATGTTGAGAGGTTTTTAAAATACCCTAAATAGTTTCAGATACCAATTTCTCTGTGAATTTAATTAGTCTTTTTAAAATGGGTTGATTCGTTAGTTTTTGGAGATGTGATTAAATCACAATTAATTACTTGGCTATGTTTTGTGTTGTGCACATGTTAAGTTATTATTATGAACAGAAACTTGTTTATTATACACATTGATTTGACGTTTTATCTATCTCAGAATATACACCCAATGGATTATCTGATCCATATTGATGCAATGCAGCCAGATGAAGAAGAGTGGCACCAAAGAAAATGAATTTTGAAGTTTTTATTCTATTTAAATGATATGACATAACAAGAAAAATACAATAATGACATGTCGATCAAAGTTTAAATCCGCCAATACTTGATTCATTACAAAGCAAACTAAGAATGATGCAAACGAATATGACTAATCTCACATATCAAAACTGGCTAGAATGTTCATATCACAAAGTAGTCATGTGTTTAGTGAAAACTAATTGTATATGTATACATCGGATTATCGAAATTGTAGCATGAGATCCGAACATCCTTACAACCATTCCAAAATGATTGAAGATTTTTTTTCGATTCAGTACAGCTATTCCTACTTCAATCCAAGATAACACAATGATTTATAACTCAAACAAGTTAGTTATTTATATATATTTCAAAAACAAAATCATATTGGATATTATGATTTTGAATAATTAAAATAAATATTCAAAGATATATACTTAATATTATATAAGAAAAACAAAAATGTATATATATATATATATATATTGTCAACTGATATACATTTGTTTGATATAATAAAATTAGAAAATATTATAATGATGAGTTTTCTCAATTTGGTGGTTACAATAATTCAGCTCAAGACTCTTAGTTATAATAACTATGGATTAGATCTTTGCCAATTAATCCAATTTAGACAAAAACAAAAATATAATAGTGTAGTTATATGTAGGCCTGTGACGGAGCGGATATCCGGCCCTTTTTACGATATCCGTATCCGTATCCGTATCCGGGATATCCGTTATTTTCTGATCCATATCCGTATCCGAAATTACGGATATCCGGACTCAGGATNATATCCGTATCCGAAATTACGGATATCCGGACTCAGGATATCCGTATCTGTATCCGTATCCGGGATATCCGTTATTTTCTGATCTGTATCCGTATCCGAAATTACGGATATCCCGGATACGGATACGGATATCCGGAGTGGATAAG